>QRFJ01000185.1:785145-852645 GCA_006176705.1 Cocos nucifera
AGTTGCAGATTTCTTTAATTCAAACATTGACAGAGCTTTGCTAAGATAAGCTATACACACTATGTATGTCGAAATATGGACAGAATGAAATGCAAAGAGTTGCAACATAAGCTAAGAACACGAAAAATCCACGGATGTCTCACAGCTCCAGATTGCAGAGAAGAAATTTATAATTCTCTAGATGCCCTGCCACGGACTGATTATATACGAGTCGTCCCCAGCATCATGCGGAATGTCTGCAATCTGCCATCAAGATAAAATTTCAGCTTTAGAAACATGGATTTAAGTCCATCGATTTTTCCACCTTAAGTTTATACTCGCATACCACAAAACTCCAACATGTCATATAATTTATGACAAACCACCAATACGAGCAGTAGCAGACAGCTCAATGATGCAATAAAATAGGATATTGTGCTCCTAGAATCCATATTAAAAGTAATGGTGGGGACAAAACATTAATATGACAAAATTAAATCATCCACAACCAATTCTACAGCCCTAACCGTCGTGAAAAACATTTACTCCAGCTAGAAAGTAACAATTAGTCAATTTTTATGATTTTTTTAGTTGATAAAATCTAATGAATAACATTATACCAAAAATCAAATAGAAAGTTGGAAGCATGTTTTTTTGAGGATAATGATGGAAGAATGTTCCTGTTTCAGAATGTGCAAGTATCTTCCAAACACGACTGGCATCAAAAGATCCAATTTTGGCTAAAGATAAAGATGTCAAACCAAAGTCTTTCATTTTTCTTTTTCCAATCACAGAAAAGGTACACTTCAACCTTCCGCTTAAACAAACAAGGTCCTCAACCGATCACAGCAAGAGCATTCATCTGAGAAATTGTGAGTTAAAATTGCCTTCCCTGGAAGGTCAACCGGCTATTTTTCGAAACCAAACTTGAAATATTGATTTGAAGTAAATTTAGATAATTTATTTCAGCAGCAAGCCCTCAACCACACCAACATGATGGCAAGCCAGCATGCAAACAAGTTGGCAGGAATAAACCTCTGCCTTCTCCTTAACGTAGCCTAATGTTTTAAAGGATGGCTGCGGTATGCAGGTGGTCAAGGGACTAACCAATGCATATATAGTATACAGGCCGAATAGGTGGGTGCATAGGCAGCTAGTTTTTTAAGTATTTAAGAATAAATTAAATATGATAAATACCATAATATAGAAAAAAAAACAATGAGAATAACATCTAGAAATTAGTGTTTAAAACTTAGTACTTAATTCTTATTGGCAATAATGATACCATAATTATCATATTGATATTACTAATATACACGTAGCAAACCTCCGTGGGACCCATATCCAACTAGATTTTGTAGTTTCACAATGCTGAAAGCCCGCAAATGTGGTCAAAAGGAGGCTGTGTATGTAGCCGCACGGTTACAATCCTGCTACATATATGTGCGAAGTGTTAGGCAAACTGCCTTTTCAGCCTACGTATAGCTTGATTGTACATAGCAACTGCATATAAGGTATGCAGTGCAGTCAGGTACCACATAGCCCGTGGACCTCATGCACCACATTTTAAACATTAACATAGTCAAATCAGAGCAACTGAGGGGCAACCCTTAGTGCTCCCTTAGAGCTTGTTTGGATGGTTGGGCCCAAAAAAAGATCTGATCTTTTTTTTTTCTCAAAATAGGATTCGGGCCAGCCCATCATTAAGGTTGCTGACCTTTGACTGGTCAAATGTTGACCATTGATACTTTGACTTCTTGTCCACGTGTCATGCACCTATTGGAGAGCTGGTGGGGGCCTTGTCCCCCTACCAGAACCTGGCAAGGAGGAGGGCGCACGCCACCCTTGGCGTGTGCCCAAGTTGGAGGCGCCCAGGAGTCCCTGTTGGATAGGGACTCCATCTCCTTTTTGGATTTCCGATTAGAGTTCTCCTAAGAACCAACTTTGACTGGTCTTAGGCACCATCTAAGGAGGAATCCAAGGGACTCTATTCCCACCAATCAGATTTAGATCTGATTTCATAAAGGGTTGTGATTGGTTGGGAAGAAGAGGAGTTGGATCACAGATAGTCTATAAATAAGACCCTGCGCCCAACTCAAATTAGATTGGAAAATTGAAATTCCCATGCCCCAAGGCTGCCTCTCCTCTCCTCCTCCATGCCAAACCCACCTTCTCCCTCTCCTCTCCATGTCCAAAAGTAGTTTTGGGATCCTTGGTTGGTGCAATCCAGATGAGAGAAAGGCGACTGAAAGCTAGAAGGCTGCGCTGCTGCAAAGGACAACTGCTGATCTTCGAAAGGAGTTTTGAAGATCCTCCAGATCAGATCCAGATCTAATTTTTGGAGATGTGATAGAGAAGAAGAGGATCTCTAGATCCAGCCTGAGTGGATACCGGTAGAGGCCAGGCACTTGCGTGGCTAGATCCAGAACCTTCCGCTGCTTACAGGATCATCAACGGGTAATAGGATTACCCACTTCAAGGTAAATTAAATTTGATTTAATTTATCTAATTTTATTTTAATTATTAAAATAATAAGAATTAGATCTAAAATATCTTAGATCTGATCTAGATCAAAGAAAAAAATTTTTGAAATATATCTCTTGATCTGATCAGATCTGAACGAACCTGGTCCGAAAAATCAGGATTTTCCTTCAACTGGTATCAGAGCCAAGGTTCTAAAAGTATTTAGATCTAATTTTAAATTTATTTTAATTAAAAAATAAGTGAATTTTAGATGTCACATGAGATGTGATCAGATCTGAAAATTAGAAAAAATTAAAATTAAATGATTTGGATCTAAGATTAGAAAATATGCATGACTAGTTCTAAAATAGAATAGTTCTATAGAATAGTCTTGCATGTTTTTAATTTAATTTGATTAAATCATATTTTAGATCTATTTATTTACTATTTTTTGATATTATAATTATTATAATAATATCTAAAAAATAGTAAATAAAAATTATTTAATTTTAAACATCATATGAGATATGATTGATGCATGTCTAGACTAGTTGTAGAATAGTTCTACATAGTTATCTAGATTAGAGTTTATTTTGATTAAGATCAATTTAAATCTAATTTTTTAGATTATTATGAGATAATTTAGATCTGAAAAATATGCATGATTCGATACATGAGATGTATGCAAAATATGCCATGATTAGATCTAATTTGTATATGAGATATATGATATAGATCTAAAACTATTTTGTAGTATTGCATGTTCCTGATTAAGGCATTCCTCTTGGCCGTCCGGTCATAAGAATGAAGAAGGGTTTAAAGGCCCTCTCCTTCCCATCCGATGGGGTGTTCTTATGATGTGTAGGGGTGCTGCGTGTTCGTCCTTAATCAGAAATCCAAAACTTACTTTCTGCAAAACCCTAGATCCTGAAACCCTAGGATTTATTGTGCATATTTTATTTATGAACCCTACTTAATTAAAAATTAAGATTATGAAATATTAATTAGGTCTAAAATTGAGAATTTTAGATCTAAGACATATTCATAATACTGGGTTCGGGCTTGGGTAGCTCAATTAGGTCTAAGCGGTTGATCAAACCGAATCAAGAGTTGGTTAGATGGGATCAACAATGCTTAAATTGACCAGCCTAATAGGATTAAGTCTGGGTCAAGATCGAGTCACGATCAAGCAAGACCTAATTAGGCTCAGAGGTTAGAGTCTGGATTGTAGGCTAACCCAATTGGTTCTGACTCAACAATTTGGTGTCTAAGGTAAGTTTGGCACATACGACCGACTGATTTTTAATTGGAAGCTACTCGACCTGAATGCATTCTTGTACGAGTTAATGGCATATTCCCTTCCACCGATCTCACTTACCTGGCCATATCTGTTGACACAGTTCTGATCTTGAGGTGGTCAATAATCCGAGCTAACCCATGCCACTAGGTTAGTCATAATTGTTATGACTATGACAAGTCTAGTTTAATGAGACCTGAATCAATTCTCCCTAAGAAAAGATTAAGTCTGAGGTCTTCCACCATTGTAGATGTGCGGGCCCTTCCCGGGGTTGATTGTTCTCGACTGGATACAGTGGCTCAGTTGCACCGAAAAGATGCAACCATGTCTATTAGGCATTGGATGCTATGGGCTGGAGGATGAGTTGGGCTCAATATTTTGGATACGGTGAGAGACTCAATTAGGAATCAGTCTGTGCAAATGGTGGGTCTGACTTAACTAAGGAGTGGATCAATATTCCGGATACGGTGAGATTCATGAATTAGAGACCAAGTTTGGGTGCACCATGATTAGAGAATAATTGAACAAGAGTTGTTCACTCATTGGCTAACCCATCACCAATAACTGTTAGGTGAGGTGATGAGTCAGTTGGTGAGACCGCACCACCCACTAGAAATCATTAATCATGGAGATTTTTGCATCTCTACAGAGGGAGTGTAGGGATCCAAGAAAATAGTGGAAGCTAATTTATTTAAAAATAAAATTTCTAAATAAATTGGTCAAGTCATAATTACAGTATCTAACTAGAATCTTTGACTCTCTACAGAAAAATGTCTGCGTCCAACCCATTAGCACGTATCCTGGACACACATAGACTGACCGGACCCAATTATAAAGATTGGCTCAGGAACTACAAAATTATTTTGGGTTTCGAGAAGTTAACCCATGTATTGGACCAGGACCCTCCCACCTTACCAGCCCGTCCATCCACTGAACAGAGAGCATCTCTGAAAAAATGGATAGACGAAGATAATAAGGCCAGATATTACATGTTGGGCTCGATGTCTGATGAGCTCCAGCGCCAACATGAAGATATCGGGACTGCTCGCCAAATGTTGGCTCACCTGCAGGAGATGTTTGGTGAACAGAGTCGCGCAGCCAAGTATCAAGTCACGAAATGACTTTTTAAGGCTAAGATGCGTGATGGGCAGTCAGTCCAAGATCACTGTCTGATGATGATCAAGGACATGGAAGAGCTTGAGAAGCTCGGTGTGAAGTTAGACTTGGATCTGCAGAATGATATTATTCTGCAATCCTTGACTGATGCATATGGGCAATTCATCATGAATTACCACATGCATAAACTTCAAAATTCCTTGGCCGAATTAATGAATATGCTGGTCACCGCTGAGCTTTCTATGAAAGGTTCTAAAGGCTCAGTTCTTGCTATGGAATGGACTTCTTCCAAAAGAAAGTCTTATGGAAAGAAAAAGAAGTCTGTGAAAAAGCAGAAGGTGGAAGGAGCAAAGAAGAAGAAGGCAGAGCCGAAGATGAAAGGCCGCTGTCAAAGGAAAAGTATTTCCATTGCAACAGCGACGGCCACTTGGAAGCGGAACTGCCCTACTTACCTGGCCACCCTGAAGAACAAGAAGGAAGGTCCTTCTGGAGGTATGCTCGTTATTGAGTCTAACCTTACGGTTTCTTCTGCATCCAGTTGGGTGCTTGACTCTGGTTCTAGTGCTCATCTGTGCACTTCCATGCAGGGTCTTGAGGATAGCAGGAGGCTGAGGGATGGAGACATGATCCTACGCATCGGTAATGGAGCAAGAGTTGCTGCAGTAGCCGTGGGAACATACCCTCTTCGATTACCATCTGGTTTAGACTTAGTTTTGAAAGACTGTTATTATGTGCCTGCAGCTAGCAGGAATTTGATTTCTATTTTCATGCTTAGCACTAGAAGGCTATGTGATTACCTTCTTTAAGGACCATTGTAACATTCTTTATGAAAGAAATAAAATTGCAAATGGTTTTCCTTATTAACGGTCTTTATCAGCTACATATTGATGTACCTGTTCTAACTATCGAGCAAAACGTGAATGCCAAACGACCTAGGGATAGTCCAAATGATAGATATCTATGGCACCTGAGATTAGGTCATATAGCAGAAGATAGGATCAACAAATTGGAGAAAAATGGGCTATTGAGTCCATTGACTTTCGAGTCATATCCAACTTGTGAATCTTGTCTTCAAGGCAAAATGACTAAACTCCCTTTTGTAGGACATGGGGAGAAGGGCCACAGATCTCCTTGCCCTAGTACATACTGATGTGTGCGGCCCATTTGATGTGCCGGCTAGAGGCAATTTTGTCTACTTCATTACCTTTACCGATGATCTGTCTAGGTATGGGTATGTGTATCTTATGAGACACAAGTCTGAAGCTTTTGAAAAGTTCAAAGAATTCAGACATGAAGTAGAAAAATAAACTGAAAAACCCATTAAGGTTCTTCGATCAGATCGAGGAGGTGAATACCTTAGCCGAAAATTCCTAGACTATCTCAAAGAAAAATGGCATAGTCTCTCAATGGACTCCACCAGGAACACCTCAACTCAACGGGATTTCAGAATGGAGAAATCGGACTCTATTGGATATGGTCCGATCCATGATGAGCTTCACAGACCTTCCCTGATTTTCTTTGGGGACATTCATTGTTAACTTCAATTTATCTACTGAATAGGGTTTCCTCTAAAACCGTTCCTACCACACCGTATGAGATATGGCACGGTAAGAAACCAAGTCTGAGTCATCTCAGAATTTGGGGTTGTCCGGCTCATGTCAAAAGACAACAAGCGGACAAGTTAGAGTTTAGGTCCTTCAGAGCTCGATTCATAGGATATCCTAAAGAGTCATTAGGATACTATTTCTACATTCCAGAAGACCACAATGTGATTGTGAGTCGACATGCCATCTTTCTTGAAAAATAGTTTATTCAAGATAGCGGCATTGGAAAGCAGATTAAGCTTGATGAGAAAGTCTCACAAGTACAACGAGCTAAGGACCAATTGGAACCAAATCAGGTTGAGCCAATAAGAACACTACCTCCTCCACCTCGTAGATCGGAAAGAGTTTTCCATCCCCTGAAAGATACTTAGGTATTATTTCAGAGGAAGTAGAGAAAATGTTCCTCGTAGGTAATGGTGCTCATGGTGATGATCCCAAAACCTACAACGAGGCGATATCAGATATCGACTCCGAGAAATGGCTAGAGGCAATGCAGTCAGAAATTGACTCGATGCACTCAAACCAAGTCTGGACCTTGGTAGATCCACCAGAAGGTATAGTACCTATTGGGTGTAAATGGATCTTCAAGAGAAAGATTGGTGCAGATGGGAAATGTGGAGACATTCAAGGCTAGACTAGTGGCAAAAGGTTATAGTCAACGCGAAGGCATTGACTATCAGGATACCTTTTCCCAGTGGCTATGCTAAAATCCATCCGCACATTGCTTGCCGTTGCAGCCTATTTCGATTATGAAATATGGCAAATGGACGTGAAAATGGCATTCTTGAAATGGATATCTTGAGGAAGATATCTATATGGAACAGCCGCTAGGTTTCACATCCAGTGATACTGATCACAAGGTTTGCAAGCTGCAAAGGTCCATATATGGACTTAAGCAAGCATCTCGGAGCTGGAACACTCATTTCAATGATGTGATCAAAATGTTTGGTTTCATCAAAAATGAAGAGGAACCATGTGTGTCTTCAAAAAGGTCAGTGGGAGCGCTGTTGTCTTCCTCGTATTGTACGTGGATGACATCCTCCTTATTGGGAATGATATTCCCATGATTGACAACAGTCAAAATTATGGTTGTCCAAGGAATTCTCCATGAAAGACCTAGGTGAAGCATCCTTTATTCTAGGAATTAAGGTCTATAGGGATAGACCGAATAGGATGCTAGGACTTTCACAGAAGATGTACATAGAGGAAAGTACTAAAGAGGTTTAGTATGGAAAACTCTAAGAGGGGATTAATACCCTTCAGACATGGTATTCATCTTTCCAAGAAGATGTGCCCTAGCACACCTGAGGAAATAGAACGCATGAGCAAGATCCCTTATGCTTCTGCAATAGGGAGCCTCATGTATGCCATGCTATGTACACGACCTGATATAGCCCATGCTGTGAGTGTCACAAGCAGATATCAGTCAAATCCAGGTGAAGAACACTGGACTTCTGTGAAATGTATCCTTAAGTACTTGAGAAGAACTAAGGATATGATGTTGGTCTTTGGTAACGGAGAACTCCAAGTCCAGGGATACACAGACTCGGATTTCATGTCCGATATAGATGATCGAAAGTCGACATCTGGGAGTCTGTTTGTGTGCAATGGTGGTGCTGTCAGCTGGAAGAGTTTCAAGCAAACTGTGATAGCAGATTCCACCATGGAAGCAGAATATATCGCTGCATCAGAGGCTGCGAAGGAAGCATTCTGGTATAAGAAGTTTGCTGCAGAAATTGGAGTAATGCCATCAGATGCCATTCCTCTGTACTGCGACAACAATGGCGCCATAGCCCTTGCTAAGGAGCCAAGGTCTCATCCAGAAAATCCAAGCACATTGAGCGGCGATACCACCTCATCCGTGATTACCTCGAGAAGGGTTATGTCGAGGTCAAGAGAGTCAACTCCACAGATAATGTGGCAGACCCACTTACAAAGCCGTTGGGCCAGCAGAAGATCGAAGCCCACCTTGAGAAGATGGGACTTAGACTTGTAGCCAATTGGCTTTAGGACAAGTGAAAGATTGTTAGATATATGTGCCCTAGAAGCCAGAATTGGCTGACACTTGTAATACACTTCTAGGGGCAAAATTATAATTTTGACTAATATCAATAAAATGGGTTATTTTCTATCACATATGTGTATTTAGTGTCTGTGATACATCCTTTGAGTTAATGGTAATGATAATTCATATTTTCAAGAGTTGAAAATTTAAGACATGAATAATCATTATTAACTCATAAAATGCTCCCGACCATAGGATCATCACGAGGATGGTGATTGATCCGGAAGGTTGGTGTACAATCGCTTCTCTTTAGTAGATGAGTCTTGAGTCTATGGTGTGGAGACACCGGAGCGAGAGTACAGGTACTCGTTAGAGAATGAGGGCACTGAGCGTGACCACCTCGAGTAGTCATTAGGAAGTCTACCTTCTCGTCAATGACTGACTCGATGCTGCAGTAGTGTGTCTGGTTCTTTGACCTGAGGTGCATCGGCAGTTCACCTTGAGGGTGTTATAGTTTGACTACACCATTACTCGGTCTCCTAGCCATATCGGAAACCCTGAGGTGTATGTTGGCTATAGCATGTTCATTGTAGGAACTGGATTGCATCAAGATGGAATCTATCTACCTCGGTGGTAGAGGAGCAGCCCTATGATGATCATGAGAATCAAGTCCAGAAGTCCCATGGCCATGGCAGAGTGAAATAATAGAAAGAGTTTCTATTTAGGTTTTCACATTGGACTTGAATCGAATGATTACATCATATGACAGAGACTAGGGTTTGACGAGTTCACCTTAACCCTAATCTGATCGGGGCTCAAGATAGAAGAACTTAATCACACAGGTAGCTGCACCAAGAGGTTCGCATTCAGCTCTGATGGGTTGCCACCATATACTGCTAGGTGTCACTGGTGGATTTTGGGAGCAATTAGAATGATTTAGATGATCGATCATTCTAGCTGTTCGAATCAGAAGAGTTCTGATCCATCGAAAGGAGTTTCGATGATGTCGATGATAGAGATCATGACATATCCCATTACCATACAGAACTGAACCTAACTGGGTCACACAAACAAGGGTTTGAATCTGGTGATCATCAATTGAACTGATCTAGTTCAATTGATCTGAATGAGATTCAATTAGGTTCAAGAAAATCGTGCTAGCACTCGATTGAACCTAACGTTCTTCTTTTACTATCATAAATAGTTGTCCTGACTGAGCCAAAGGAGTTTGTGCTCGATCAGAGGCCTTCACTTTATCTGACTGGAGCTTGTCCAAGTCAGAAAAGGTTGTCTTATTTTGTAAGACATTACCTGCCATTTTTGGTCACCTGCCATTTCTCATCCTTTGACTTTGGTCAAAAGTTGACCTTTGACTGGTCAAACGTTGACCATTGACACTTTGACTTCTGTCCACGTGTCACGCACCTATTGGAGAGCTGGTGGGGGCCTGTCCCCCTGCCAGAACCTGGCAAGGAGGAGGGTGCACGCCACCCTTGGCGTGTGCCCAAGTTGGAGGCGCCAAGGAGTCCCTGTTGGATAGGGACTCCATCTCCTTTTTGGATTCCGATTAGAGTTCTCCTAAGAACCAACTTTGACTGATCTTAGGCACCCTCTAAGGAGGAATCCAGGGAACTCTATTCCCATCAATCAGATTTAGATCTGATTTCACAAAGGTTTATGATTGATTGGGAAGAAGAGGAGTTGGATCATAGACAGTCTATAAATAAGATCCTACGTCCAACTCAAATCAAAATTGAAAAATTGAAATCCCACGCCCCAAGGCTGCCTCTCCCCTCTTCCTCCATGCCAAACCCACCTTCTTCCTCTCCTCTCCACATCCAAAAGTGTTTTGAACCTTGGTTGGTGCAATCTAGATGAGAGAAAAGTGACTGAAAGCTAGAAGGCTGCGCTGCTGCAAAGGACAACTGCTGATCTTCAAAAGAAGTTTTGAAGATTCTCCAGATTAGATCCAGATCTAATTTTTGGAGATGTGATAGAGAAGAAGAGGATCTCCAGATCTAGTCCGAGTGGATATCGATAGAGGTCAGGCACTTGCGCAGCTAGATTCAGAACCTTCTGCTGCTCATAGGATCATCATCGGATAATAGGATTTTCCACTTCAAGATAAATTAAATTTGATTTAATTTATCTAATTTTATTTTAATTATTAAAATAATAAGAATTAGATCAGAAACATCCCAGATTCGATCCAGATCAAAGAGAAAAAATTTTGAAATATATCTCTTGATCTGATCAGATCTGAACGAACCTGGTCCGAAAAATCAAAATTTTTCTTCACTATGGTGGCTTTAGATGGAACTTAGATTATCGGAGCAGAAGCAGAAGCAAATAGATCTGGATGGGATCAAACCATAGAGGTCGTCGATTGTGGGGTCGAAGCTCTCCTGGAAGGCATTTTCTTTTAGAAAAGAACTCTAAAGAGGAAGGAGGGAGATCTCTGGAGAGAGATTGTCGCTGAGCACTCCTTTAAGAACAAGGGGGCCTTAAGAACACCTCAAGAACAGAGGCGGTCCTCCTTCTAGCGCCAAATCTGTTGGTGCAGAATCTGATTATCGTCGGATCCAATTGGAGTGGAGGTGGATGGGATCGCCACCGGAGATCTACAAAATAAAGTTTCGTCCGGAGCTGGTAGGGGGTAATTCTGGCAGGACCCTCCGACGACCAAGTCAGCTCCTCTGGCCAACAGAAATGGAGTGCTATGGAATGAGTTCGGCAGAGTTTAGAAGAGGAGATGAGAGCCTAGAGATTAAAGAAAACATATTTGGAGGATCCCTTTTATAGACGGAGCTTGATTGATGGTGACGATCATACTGCCTGATGACGGGCCGCTCGAGGCTACATGGGATTCGATGTGGAAAAGATGATATCGTCAGACCGATAGTGACAATCATATCGTCCGATAGTGATGGACTGCTCGAGGTCTGATGGAGTCAGTTACGGAGGGGGACACCGTCTGTAGCATCATCTATGGCAGACTGATGGTGACCGTTCGCCCAAATTTAATAGTCGTGGCTCTGAGAAAGCAGGCATTGATCGATTGACTTTGGTATGTATCAATTCTAGAGGAGTTCGGACTCCTAGAGAAGTTCGACCGAAGAGAAAGCTCGAAAGAAGTTCGACTCCCATAGAAGTTCGACCGAAGGGGAAGCTTGGAGGGAGTTCGGCTCCCGCAGGTGTCTGGCTGGAAGAGCGCGGATGGAGTTCGACTCTCGTGGAAGTTCGATTAAAGCTCGACCGTCGAGGAGTTCGGCTAGATGAAAGAGTTCGACTAAAATCCGACTGCTGGAAGTCCGAAGGAGCTCGACTGCTGAGGAATTCAGCCGACTGAAGGAGTTTGACTAAGGCTCGACCACTGGAAGTCCGAAGGAGCTCGACCGACTGAAAAAGTTCGACTAAGGTCCGTCCACTGAAGCTCTTCCGTGACTGTCGATTGCATTAGGTTGAGCATCGAACTGGACTTCGGCAGGAGCAAGATTTATCCTCAATACCAAACATGATAATCTGACATGAGGATTCATTTTTCTATGTCAGAGTACAGACCCTAAAGGCATTTGAAGTCAATAAGATCAAAATAAGTTGACTGTAATCCTTTAATATGGAAAGTCATGTGCAAACGCTTCCTTTTCTTCTATGATGACCATGCTTAGCTTCTTCAAAGTGAAATCATACCATCTCAGCAAGGAAAGGGGTCAGAAACCACCCTATCACTTGGAACTCAAATTTTTCATTTGGCAAATTGGTTCAATGCCAGCTGCAAAAGCTGCCTAGATTGGCCATGGAGAAAATAATAAGCTCAAAATACAAGATGTCGCCTGTCTACTGGTTATCGACCTGTTTTGACCTGCCAGAAGGGACTCAGAAGCTTCCTGTTTTTTTGGAGTTCCGTCAACTTTGACCCTCAACTGTTGTCCTTCTAAGAAGCTTCAACAGGAATCTCTCATCAATGACTTTTCCATATTCCCTTGTGGCCACATACTTCCATTCTTGTGACATCATCTGAACCTTTCAATCATTTCCTCTTCTGTTATATAAATAGCTACAGAACTATGGAATCCACAACCAACATATTCAGCAATTAGTAGCTTACCAGTTGCATCCGTGAACCAGCAAGATAGGAGAGACCATGGGAGAAGAGGGAGTGAAGCTTTATGGGAATATCCTGAGTCCTTTTGTCCTTCGGGTGGAATGGGCTCTCCAGTTGAAAGGCATCAAATATGAGTATGTGAATGAGGACTTGTCCAACAAGAGCCCCCAGCTCCTTCAGTACAACCCAGTCCACAAGATGGTCCCTGTGCTCGTCCACAATGGTAGGCCAATTGCTGAGTCCGCTGTGATTGTGGAGTACATAGATGAGGCATGGAGTGACTTCTACCCTCTCTTGCCATCAAATCCGTATCAGAAGGCCACCACTCGTTTCTGGGCTAAATTTGTTGAAGAAAAGGTTATATAATCACACATTTGTTCTTCTCTCACCTTTTGATCATGATGTGATGAGACAAATCCTGAAATTCTGTATCACTTACTCTTATTTTTTAATTTCAGTGCTTGCATGGGAGTTTTGATGTCCTCTCTAGGGTGGGGGAGGAGCAGCTGCAGGCAGTGAAGGAGATGCAGGAGAGCCTTAAAACTCTTGAGGGACATCTTGAGGAAAATAAATTTTTTGGAGGTGAAACAATAGGATTTGTAGACATCATTGCAGGTTGGATGCCATCTTGGCTTGGAATGATTGAAGAGATTATTGGAATCAAGATCATCAACGAAGAGGACCTGCCTCTAATCAGTGCCTGGATCAAAGACTTCTTGGATCACAACCTGGTGAAAGAAACCATGCCCCCTCAAGAAAAAGTCATGGCACATATGAGGGCCATCCGAGAGAATGTGTTATCTGCTATGTCTGCTTAGAGACAGCTCAACACTTTCAGTATGCTAATGCTGGGCAATTTATACATTAATGTTTTCTCCTCCAGACTAATCTACAGAATATTTGATGAAGAACTCCTTGGGGTTACTGCTGAACAATTTCCTCCACATGCATAAGCTTTATCATAATGTGAATAGCCATAGGTTTTCCAAAATAATATGAGACCTCACTTCTTGCTTCCAGAAAAGCAGATATTTTGTAAACCTGCAGCATGGAGGATACAGTAAAGCTATTTTGCAGAACATTTTCCAGTCTTGGAAATGATGTATCATGGAGCTTGTAGCCAACTCAACCCCAAATAAGATCATGAATCTGCCTTACCATAAATAAAAATCATTATAAGCATTGATATTATCAAATTTGCTGACATGTTGAATAAGTTCCTCAGTCTCCACATCCAAGCTAATTCCATCTCTTGCCATTTTCTCTAGGATATTGGGAGCAGTTCTTTTAGCATTTATGCATGCTCTCAGATAAGACTTGTATAATGGCAAACTCATAAGTCGTAAACGGCGAAGAACTTTTACATACCTCTCTGTTTCCTGAATATTTCCCTGCTCCTCAAAGTATTTGGCAATGACCACCAAAATATCAGGAGGAGGTTTCCAAACACAAGCTTTCAACATGGAGAAGCCTTTCTTCATGGCCTCCACAGCTTTATCCATCTGATTGCATTTCACCCAACCCTCCATCAGAATTTCCCATGTTTTGTAGTTTGGGCAGGCACCTTCCTCCAAGGTATGGAGATGCAATGCCTCAGCCTTGTCCATCCATCCATTTCTCATGTAAGCACCTAGAAGGACATTGGAGACCCGAACATCATACTTCCTGCACTTGATTTCCCATGTCTTGAATACCTTCTCAGCCTCTTGAATGTCACCAACTTTGATCAAACATAACAATACAGACATATAATTTGCACAAGTAATCCTCCCTGGTACTCTTTTACTGGATTCCCAGAGCCTGAGAATTCCATCCCTGTCTTTCAGAGCAGCATAATTTGTCATGATAAAAGAATAGCCAAGTCGCTTCCTCACAGAGAGCTTCTCCTCTGCTGTTCTAAGAGCAGTGAATGCTTTGTCGAGGAGACCAGCCTTTGTGTAGATATTGGCTAATGTTGAGTATGTGCTCCAACCCACCCCAACATTCTTGTCATTCATCATCTCCTCATGCACCATCTCTACGACAGCAACACCAGATAGCTCACCAGAGGCATTCAACCATAGATTGTATGAAAGAACATTACAAGGGATCTTGCAGCGTTTCATGTGCTGGATCACAGCAAGGACCTTTTTATATTGACCTGTGGCCATGTACAGCTTCATCATCTCATTGAAAGGGTGAGGATCCACAACAAGCCCCAAATTCAGCAGCACTGACATGAGAGCCTCAGCTTTATCTAAGTTCCTTTCCTTCACATAATGATGAAGAAGAGGGAAGGATGCAACCCTCCTTGAAGTACTGTCTGATAATTTCCCAAAGTATAACTCAGCCTCAGCTATACTATGGACTTTGGTAATCAGCTCCAGTCTGGCAGCATGATCAGCTGAGGATGGGTGGAAATTATCCCAAGAGTCCATCCATGTTAAAATCTGCATGATGATCACATACATGTTTAGGCTGTGCAGCCATCCTGCATTGCTTCAATTCGAAACTGTGAAAAATGGAAACAAACACCATTGCATTGAAGAAAGCGTTGGAATTTAAATACAGGGATCATTCTGCTAAAACCATACACAAGTAAAAAATTGCAGCCTGCTGATGAACAGAGCTGTAATATATTTGCTAAGTAGAAAAGCAGTATTTAAACAAACAAGTTTGGTTATGAGGTGGCAGAGTTGCTTGCATTTATATTCAAAAACCAAAAGATAACAAAGTTGTAGCACAATTTTTTTCATATTTGAAGAAAACAAAAGCATTAATAATCTGGCAGACAATTGCAACCAAGATGCTAGAGATGCACATTTATTGATGATCTATAAAACAGTCAGAAGGAACATATAAAATTGAAGATTTGGTAAATTTACTTCAAAGCAGGAGTTGAAGTCTAAAGTTCCAGCTATAATTGTTACTTAAGGAAACATAAAACTGATGATAAGTAATATCTTTCATTTAGTTTCTTCCACCACATAAATTTGCTCTGATGAGAACCAAATGCACCCTAACTAGTGAGTTCACAGTTTTTCTGCTGCATTAGTCCAGGACTTTTAGAGTTTTTCAACTCATCAATAACCTCTCCAGCTTCCTTCAACTGCCCAAGCACGAGATGGGAAGAAAGAGCAGACATAATTTCTGCTAGCCATTTTCCGCAAAGTCATTTTGCAAAGATTTCCACATTTCATTTATTCTTTGTGTATTCCCTATATTAGCATGTAGAATGTTGAGGAAATCATAAGTTGTCCTTTCTCGCTGGCTAATCTATACATCCTCAACAAGAGAAATCTAAATTCACAAGATGATCAGCAGTAACATAGATGTCAGCCAATGTCATATAGGTTACCCAGTCTCTCTGAGAGTTTGAATCATGGGCCCTTTCATCAAGAATCCTTCTTGCCCCAATAATATCCAGGGTTGCAGCAGAAGCACCTATCCAGAGATTATATGTGAATAGATCTGGTGAAACTTTTCACCTTTTCAGTTCTTCAACAACTATGGAAACCTTATCCATCTGTCCAACTTATATATACTAGGTCATCATTTCATTATAGGTCCAAGCACTTGCAGAGAAATTTGATATTTGGTTCTCTTAAAAAGGTTCTTAGCATTCCCTGTCAGTTTTGCTGCAGCATATGAATGGTGGAGGACAGTATATGCTTACCAGGATTTTGCAGTTGATGGAAGCCCTTCAAAAAAAATCTTCAGCAGTGTTAACACCACATACTAAAGTTATTAAGTCAATGCGCGCTGCATAGTTCCTACCTGATAACTCAGATTCTTGATGAGTTTTCATCCACTCTGATATACTCAAACTTGCTTTCTGTACATTTTCAAGATGAAATAGTTGCAGCATGCTTTCTCTAAGCAGCCAAAAAAAAGGAGAATAACGTACCATGCATCGTTATCTGGATCATGCTTATTGGTCAAGACATGTCAATCAAGTACACTGGATAAATAGATAATAGCAATGAGAAAACAAGAAAAAATTAAGATTAGGTAATTAATGATACAATTGCTTTGACCAAACAGCAATTTATTTTACAGCACAGTGGCTGACTGACTATATTCAGGGGATGGTAGTTTAATTGTTACCATTTTCTTTGGCCAGTGGAGAGTAAGAGAAGAATGATGGATTCGTTTACCAAAGTATCCATATCAGATGTCGAACATGGTGGTTGGAGCAAAAAAATTTGATGATGAGGTTCACGAGCAGTTTCCTAAGTTCGTTAAGGGCCGCTGATGCTGAAGGATGTATAGCTTTAGCCAAACAGTTCTTTGACATAATAAAAAGACAGGCTTGGAAAAGTCACATACAAACTGTACAAGAAAAGAACAAATGAAAAGAATCAAGTCTACTTTCACGGCTTTATCTTGGATGGGAAAGAAGAACATATTAGCAGCTCTTCAGTTCGTACAAGGTAGCCATCAAATGATGGTTAATAGAACTTTGGTGGTTATTCGACAAAACATCTCTACCAACCAAGAAGTTTTTATTTCAAATTCAAAGGGAGGAAAATTGTAGCTGGCCTATTTCAATGGAGGAAAAGGATTCATGCAGCCAACCTAAACTAGTCTGGAATTAAGGCTGAGTTGAGTTGAGTCCAGCTCAGTTACATTTGATGTATTGGACATATTAGCATAGGAGATGGGAGAAATAAAGAGATCATATGCAAAGTCAAGATTGGAACAACTTTCAATAAGAAAGAGAACATTTTCTTTCTTCCGTTGCACAAGGAGAATGGCAATGGCTTTCTTAAGCAATATTGGCAGTAATTGTTATAGCCCTGTGCTTTTTTAATAAAGCTAAATATAATTTAACCATAATATCTTACAACTTGACTATGAAGATTTCCAATATAAGTCAAATAACTGATTACATGAATAAACGAAAATATTTCTCTTCCCTTATTTTGTGGAAGATTCCAACATAAGTCTCGCTCTCCATATCTGCCTTCTGTATATCTCATTCATTTTTCACACAACCTACAAAATACCGACACTTAAATTGTTCTCTGCTTATTGGTGGTGCAACTTAAGCTATGCAATTGACAAGCAACCCTTGAAGGTTCCCTAAATTAAAAAAGAATGTAGACAAAGAGAAGAGGAGAAATGATTCGGTATAGGAAACTATGTTATTCTAAATATAACAAATATAGACTAACAAGAAAACTGAAAAACACACATATAGAGGATCATAAAACCATGAGCAAAAGGAGATTCTAAAAGACTAGAAATAGAAAATACCAAGCAAAATCTTCAATGCAATATGATGTGACTGCCAAAAAAGACATGGCCCATTACCATAGGCAGTTGAAATGATCCAAGATAGAGTACTCCGGTGAAAAAGGGGAGCAGTCTAGGCTTTAGAAGAGCATCCACATTGCAACTTCTCCTTCCTTTTTGTTGTATTGAGATGTGAATAGGACAGCACCCAAGTTGAGAATGTATTAAAAGAATGCCATATTACAGATCCAATCTTATGTTTGAAAATCCAATTTAAGATGCTCCTTGAGTAACCTTTAAGCAGACCAAGAAATTATTCCACAAAGATCTTCATTTCAAGCCAATTAAACCATATACCTAGTTCAATTGTTTCATTCAAACTCAGGTAATATGAGAAATATATCTATAGTTTCTTGATTTTTCAATTCACTCCACAGTGTGGATTTTAAAATCAAGGTACAGAGCTACCTTGGTCACAGGTCAGAATGTTATCTACCTCAGAACAGGGCAGCAAGAGGCCAATAAGGGCCAGTACAAGGCTGCCTTAAACAAGTAAAAGGGAAAGGGGAACAATGTATCAGCCAGTACAAGGTCAGCACATGGAGATGTGGGGCAGTTCAGGGTGGTACAGGATTAGTACAGGGTCATGGGTGTATTGATGGTACTGGTACCATGTAACATACTGGCTGATCAAGGCTTGGTATCAGTAGCATTTCAATCCTTCCTCCGCAATGTCAGTTGTGCAACAATTATCAAGTTAACAACCATTAAATACTAGTAGGCTGCAAGCTTTCATGTAGCTGGAATTACATGTTGCAGTAATTTCAGCAACTGCAGCTGTATGCGGCTGTTTGGCTGCATATGTAATTGGTTTATGTAACTCAATTTCAAGTGTCTGTTTGGTTATCACTAGCTCATGAAAACACCTATATGATGTAACACAGAGGTCATTATTGCAGCCTAGTAATTGCAACTTGCCCTTCAGCCAAATTGCCCATAGAACTAGTCAAAAGTTTTTCAAAAAGTTTAGTTACTTGATTACCACCAGATCACATCAACCCAAACAAATGAAGTGGCTCACTTATAGTAAGTGGAGAAACTGCATGCCCTGTTACATGCACCCAAAGAGGCACTGATATTGAACATAAGAGAAATTAAACAAAGAGGTTTTTATTTTCCAAGAAAGACATGATTGCATTAGCTGTTAATTTGACAAATTGAAGGAAGAAACATCCAAGCAGAAAAACACATACTGAACTTTGAGATGACGATTAAAAAAAATATAAATATATATTTTAGGTGTCAAGTTTATAAAATTTGGCGAACATAACAAGGTTACACCGAATACACCATGCTACTGGTCCAGCTACCACAAAAGCCTGGTTCTTGAAGGCGTTTCCTCACAATCGCATCCACAACTTCAATCTTGCTCTGAATGAGAATAAAGGTATTATCATTGCATCACACAGAAAATAGCACAAGTGAATTTTACATATGACATCTTTAATATAGTCTGCAAAACTATGAGGTCATCATAGCCCTCATTTCACTTATGAGAAAAGAATAGAAGATTCAGCCAATATGTAGTATCATTTTTTGCATATTTTTATTACAATTGATTCAGTATTATATGTTATTCCAACCAAAAAAAAAAGAAAAAAACTATTTAGTGCCTATCTTAACTTTTACGGACACCAAATCAATGCAACAATTCGACATTAGATATCATTCATTAAGTCCTCTAAGAAACATCCTTCTCCCATTACACATGAACATTTAAAGCATTGTCAGTTGAAACCTTTGTCTTCTGATCTCAATTTGCTTTGTCTTTGACTACCTCATCATTGCAGGTGTCTTCATGGATCTTCATCGGTTAAATGATCTGGATAACTTCATAATCTTTGAAACCTCTTCCAATCATCATATCATCTCCAAGTTTTTGATTTCATACCATCACCCATATAGGCACTTCATAAACTGCTAATATGAGCAATCTAGACAATAAATAAGTTGTTGAAACCACTGTGTAATGTATTTCAGCTATACCACTGTATAATGTATTCCAGCTATATATTTACCCTCACACCAGCAGCCTCAATGTACATGTTGGGGATAAATCCCGCTCCTGCCGAAGTCCAGTTCGATGCTCAGCCTAATGCAACCAGTAGTCGCGGAAGAGCTTCAGCAGACGGATCTTAGTCGAATCCGTTCAGCCGGCCGAGCTCCTTCGGACTCCCAGTGGCCGAACTCCTGCAGCTGGCCGAACTGCTCAGCCGGCTGAGCTCCTTCGGATTTTCAGCGGCCGAACAGTCGTCCCTCGGCCGAACTCCTCAAGCGGCCATCCCTTCAGCCGGCCGAGCTCCTTTGGACTCCCAGCGGCCGAACTCCTCAGCAGTCGTCCCTCGGCCAAACTCCTTCCGAGCTTCCCCTTGGCCGAACTCTCCTAGAATCGATATATGCGAAGTCCATCGATCAATGCCTGCTTTCTGAGAGCCAATGGCTATTAAAGCTGGACGAACGGTCACCGTCAGTCTGCCACAGACGACGCTACAGCGGCTCCGCCAGACCTCGAGCAGCCCACCACTGTCGGATGGCATGGCTGTCGCTTTCGACCTGACGACACCATCCTCTCCGCATCAAACCCGGTGCAGCCTCGAGCGGCCCGCCATCAGATAGCTGCAGTTGTCACCATCAGGCTCCGCCTATAAAAAGGACCTCCAGATACGCTATCCTCTAATCGCTAACCTCTGATCTCTAAGCTCTGCGGAAATTATTCCCGAGCACTCCATTCCTGTTGGGCAGAGCTGACTTGATCATCGGAGGGTCCTACCAGAGCCACCCCCCACCGGCTTCGGACGGAACTTCGTTTTGTAGGTCTTCGGCGGCGACCTCGTCCACCTCCGCTCCAGCTGATTTCGGCGATGACTAGATTCTGCGTCAACAGAATGGCGCTAGAAGAAGGGCCTGAACCTCCGAGGTTCCCTTGTTCTTAAAGGAGTGCTTGGCGACGATTTCTCTCTTCCCTCTCCGGAGATGTCTCTTCTTCCTCACTAGAGTTCTTTTCCGAAGAGAAAATTCCGCCCAGGAGAGCTCCGACTCGGTGAGCGGCGGCCTGCGCGCCAGGTCCATCTGCTCCTGTTTCAGTCCCGGCAGCCCAGGTTCCACACGAAGCCACTATAGACGTGGAGCAGTTCAACCTGCTGGTCGGGTTCGTGGCCCCGCCGAGATGATGCTGGCCGTGCGACAACCTCCGGCGGAAACTTTGCCAGCAAACCCACCATGAGGACGTGAGGAACCGACGTTAAGGAAGAGCATTCGGGCATACCAATCGCCCTAAGAAAGAAAAAACGGAGAGCAGAAGTTCTCCCGCAGAAGCGGAACGAAGTTCGGCAGCGCAAGCGAGGCTGAACTCCCCCTCGAGCTCACCGTTAAGGAAGCCCCAACAATAGTCCCCCCCAGAAAGAAGGAGCATGAAGTCCTCCCGACAAAGGAGCATGAAGTCCTCCCGACGAAAGCTTCACAGGAGGGAGGAGTGAAGTTCGGCGCAAGCGAGGCCGAACTCCCCCTCGAGTAGGTCATCAACGAAACCCTCTACAAAGAATTCGCAGGAGGTGGAATGAAGTTTGGACAAGCAAAGCTGAGCTCCCCCTCGAGCTTGTCGTCAAGGAAGTCTGGACAAAGAAGCATGAAGTTCTCCCGCGGAGGGTTTCGCGGAAAATCGGAATAAAGTACGGCGCAAGCGGAACCGAACTCCCCCTCGAGCTCGTCGTCAAGGAAGTCCGAACAAAGAAGCATGAAGTTCCCCCGTGGAGGGTTTCGCGGGAAACCGGAATGAAGCTCGAGCAAGCCAAGCCGAGCTCCCCCGCGAGCTCGTCGTCAGGGAAGTTCCGACTAAGAAGCGTGAAGTTCTCCCGTAGAAGATTTCGTAGGAAGTTCGGCCGCGCTCACGACCTCCCCAGCGCAAGCAGGGCCCGAGTTTCTCGAGCTCATCACCAAAGAAGCCCCGACAGAAGAGCGCGAAGAAATCCTCCTCCTGAAAGGTTCCACAACTACGCCCCGCTCCTCTAACTCGAATTCTCAGCGAAGTTAAAAGCCAGCTGCCAAGACCGGAAGGACTACGGCCTTCCCAAACATGCGTGATCAAAGTAAGTAATGCCCCTACCATCGCGACCACGACCACGACACTGAGGAATACATTCAGCTCCAAGATGAAATTGAAGAGCTCGTCAAAAAGGGACGGCAGGGTAAATTCCTCCGACGCCAGCCCGAAGCAGGAGAAGATCGGCCAACGGCGCTGCTAGAAATAAGAAGGTCGACCGCCTCACGGCGTCATCAACATCACCCCCGGGCGGAGCTTGGAACATCGGCGATTCATCATCTCCCAGCATCAGAGCCAAGAGAAGCATGCTCCAAATTGGGGAGGCCAGCATGAGATAGAAGAGGTCGTCCGGACGGGACTTATTGCCCGAGGGAACTCAGAGGAACAACGCCCCCACAACCCTGAAATGGAGATGTGCTGCCCGTAACTTTCCTTCGGTAAAATTCTTTCCTTCCAATAATATTGTCTCTGGATGCAAAAACTATGCGATGACAGGAAAAAAACAGTCAGTCGCCGTGTTAGGAACAGGAGAAAAACCTCGTCCTAACACGAGTAGGTCAAAAACCATCAACCTCGGCTAGAGATAAGATCTCTTCCGAGCGACTGATGACAACCTTGGCCAAAGATAAGATCTCTCTCGAGCGACCGCTGACAACCTCGGCTAGAGATAAGATCTCTTCCGAGCGACCGAGGACAACCTCGACTAGAGATAAGATCTCTCCCGAGCTTCGAAGATCCTCGTCCGCTGCCCGTTAGGAACAGGAGGAGAACCTCGTCCTAACGCGAGCAAAGTTGGGCCCCATTCACGAAGGACGGGATGGGGGGAGAGGCCCTGACAACGGTCCTTATGTGCCCCCATAGTCCGTTAGGAAAAGGAGGAAAAAACCTCGTCCTAATGCGAGCAGCCCATTAGGAACAAAAGAAGAACCTTGTCCTAATGCGAGCAAAGTCGAAGGCCCCGTTCACGAAGGATGGAATGGGAGGAGAGACCCTGACAACGGCCCTTATGTGCCCCCACAGCCCGTTAGGAACAGAAGGAGAACCTCATCCTAACGCGAGCGACCGTTAGGAATAGGAGGAGAACCTCGTTCTAACGCGAGCAAAATCGAACCCACAGTCCGTTAGGAACAGGAGGAGAACCTCATCCTAACGCGAGCAAAGTCCAAGTCCGCCCCTTATGTGCCCCCACAGCCCATTAGGAATAGGAGGAGAACCTCGTCCTAATGCGAGCAAAGTCGGACCCACAGCCCATTAGGAATAGAAGAAGAACCTCGTTCTAACGCGAGCAAAATCCAACCTCGGCCAGAGATAAGATCTCTCTCGAGAAGCAATCTCGCAACCTCGACCGTAGGAGATAAGATCTCCTCCGAGCACCCGCGTTGACCTCGGCCGCAGCTTATCTCCCCCGAGGCAACCTCGGCTGCAGGAGATAAGATCTCTCTCGAGGTAAGCTCGGCCGCAGGAGATAAGATCTCCCCCGACCGTCCGCGTTGACCTCGACCGCAGAAGATAAGATCTCCCCCGAGAGCCCACGTCAACCTCGGCTGCCGGAGATCAGATCTCTCCCGAGGCAACCTCGGCTGCAGGTGATAAGATCTCACTCGAACGCCCGCGTCGATCTCGACTGCAGGAGATCAGATCTCCTCCGAGGCAACCTCGGCTATAGGAGACAATGTCGCCCCCGATGAGCTCAACTTCCGACCTCGATCGCAGGAGACGAGGCCTACCTCAACCTCGGTTGGAGATGGGATCTCTCCCAGGTTTCAACTTCGACATCAACTTTAGCGGAAGATGAGATCTCCCCCGAGCTCCGACCTGAACCAGCACGGAGTCCAGAAGAGAACTTCGGCAGTCGCCTTTTCTGTACTCCCTTCCTTCGAGTTTCGAACTCGGAAGTGGGAGGGCTATTGTTGGGGATAAACCCCGCTCCTGCCGAAGTCCAGTTCGATGCTCAGCCTAATGCAACTAGTAGCCGCGGAAGAGCTTCAGCAGACGGATCTTAGCCGAACCCATTCAGCCGGCCGAGCTCCTTCGAACTTCCAGCGGCCGAACTACTACAGCCGGTCGAACTGCTCAGCCGACCGAGCTCCTTCGGATTCTCAGTGGCCGAACGGTCGTTCCTTATCCGAACTGCTCAAGCGGCCGTCCCTTCAGCCGGCCGAGCTCCTTCGGACTCCTAGCGGCCGAACTCCTTAGCAGTTGTCCCTCGGCCGAACTCCTTCCGAGCTTTCCCTTGGCCGAACTCCTCTGGAATCGATATATGCGAAGTCCATCGATCAATGCCTGCTTTCTGAGAGCCATGGCTATTAAAGCTGGACGAACGGTCACCGTCAGTCTGCTACAGGCGACGCTACAGCGGCTCCGCCAGACCTCGAGCAGCCCACCACTATCGGACGGCGTGGCTGTCGCTTTCGACCTGACGACACCATCCTCTCCACATCAAATCCGGTGCAGCCTCGAGCGGCCCGCCATCAGACAGCTGCAACTGTCACCATCAAGCTCCACCTATAAAAGGACCCTCCAGATACGCTATCCTCTAATCGCTAACCTCTGATCTCTAAGCTCTCCTCTTCTCTCTAAGCTCTGTGGAACTTATTCCCGAGCACTCCATTCCTGTTGGCCAGAGCTGACTTGATCGTCGGAGGGTCCTACTGGAGCCACCCCCCACCGGCTCCGGACGGAACTTTGTTTTGCAGATCCCGGCGGCGACCTCGTCCACCACCGCTCCAGCTGATTCCGGTGACGACCAGATTCTGCGTCAATAGTACATATATTACAAATTCATGTTTGATCTTCTGCAAGCTCCTTATGTCATTTTACAATCTAGTAAAAGTTCATATAATCTTGAAAATGCTCTTCCTTGGATCTTGTTTTTTAATGCCAAGCCAGGAAATCAGCTAAAACCTTTCCCTTGAAATCTCATCTAAATATTTTACCAATCAACAAGACCAACATCTCATTTGCATGTCATCAAAAGAAAAATCCACATAGTTGACCCCTTTGCTGGGCTGGATGTAAACCATATGGCTCCCTCAAACTTTTGCCTAATTTTAGGATTTTATGGATCCTACTATCCCTCCCTGTATCATGATACTAGCAAAAGGAAAGACATTTTCTGATCAAATTAACAACCAGGATGCTTTAATATGAGAGAAATTATCATTGTGCCCAACATAATCCAAATCAAACCCTATTTTTACCATGTAGCTTTGCTTGCAAACACCCCATGCAATAACAAAATGAGTGGAAAACATCACACTCCCCAATCAGCAAACAGCTAGAATCCCTCAGCACAAGACAAATCCCTTGTTGTTAGCAACAAAACCTAATAGATATAAAAGTCAATCGCATATCATTATGTTAGAACTGAGGCTTATGCACCGAAAGCAGGAAAAACATTTGCAAGTTCCCTTTCCTTAGGCCTGAAATACAATATAGTAGTTTATCTCATTGATAAATATATTTAACCACCTAATTTCAAGGCATCAGTTCTTACAATACCATGACATATGATACATCTTTCTTGGCCTCACCAGTATGCTACATGCCCTCATCTTGGACGTGAGTACCGACCTAGTAATAGGCATTATCATTCCATATTGTAGCATATCAAACAATATACTGTAATGCACAATTTTATATAGCAAATTGGCATCATATTTGAGTTTTTAAAATGTATATTTTATAAGATTTGCTTTCCTAAAAGGTGACATATTAATGTTAGATGTGGTTGGTAATTAGTGTTCCATACTAATGCAGTGCTCTTAGTGATATTTATTGGAAATAACAATGCAAAAAAGGATGGTCCATAAGGGGAATAAATCTTCAAAGATTATCTATTCACTATGAAGATATAAGAAATTATCTATAGGACAAAATGAAGTTTCACTACCGTTGTATCTTCTGCACTTTGGGTATATACAACAACAGCATTGACTATGTTTGTTAAACATGTGATTGATGTTAGCATCATAAAGGTAAATTGTAATGGCGCAAGCATTATCACTCTTTATACTCTTACACAACCTTAACCTGTTCAAATTGTCTTGCAAGCTACAGAATTAAGGCACACTCTCCTGGTCACATCTTTTAGCAAATCCAAAGCCAAACTTCCTGGCACATCACCAAAGACCCTGTCCATGTGAATAGTTTAGCCACCTGTTAACTCTGCACAAGTTCTCAGATTTAGACATGAATCGAGAGTCAAGGAACATGTGTGCCACCATTCTAGCATCTAGATTTTTGATTTCTTCGTAAAATTGTTAAATCAGGCAACTTCAACATGCCAACAATAAGGTATGAAAATGATATAAAATAGCCATAAAGCACCCTCTAGGCTAACTACATGCCCTCCGACTATTCTTTATCCTACATCTCTTTACATTAGTTTTCATGCTATCGTCCAGATGTATTCATGTAATTTTCACCCAAGAAAACAACTTTCCGTATAATAAGTATCAGATACACTTGGCCCCACATAATTCTGCTCGAAAATCAGTAGCACTCTCAATGGCAACAATTCTAGAGAATGGCAGCACTGAATCATAAGAAAGCCACAAATTTCATAACAATTGCTCCAAGTGCTTTGCTTTCTTGTTCTAAGAATTCCCTTTATCTTTATTTTTATCTTTCATTTCAATCCAAGCTGTCAAATTTTTAATGCATATATAAACTCAAAATTCGAACTCCAAACACAAACTGGAGAAATAGGAGGCGGAAGAAGAGAGAAGAGGGCAAGTGCCAACCTCGAGGGCATGCTCATAGCGCTGCGATCGCTTCAAGTCCTTGGCGATCTGGCGGAGCTCTGAGGCCGTGACCTTCCTCCCTTCGCCGACCCACTTGTCGAGGACAGCCGTCGCGCTCCGCTTGGGGAACCGGAGCCGGAAGAGGCGGATCCTCAGATCGTCCGGCCGCGCAGCGGGCTCCTCCTGGACCGCGACGGCTTCACCCCTCGAGGGGCCGGAGAAGAAGGGCCTCGGGCTTTCGAAACGAGCGAAGGGGACGGCCCCGAGGCATGAAGCCATAGGATTTGCATGGCGGGCTCGCCTGAGAAGGGCGGCCAAGATAGAGCCCGTCGCCATTTCAGAGCTTGGAGGACCGAACCGGATGCATGCCGGCGGGGCGCTTCTTGTCGTGGCACGGTGTGTTGGTCTAATCTGTGAACCGGGTTCCTGAACCCAAGATTTCGTGCGGACCAGAGTGCCGGTTGGCAAAAATATGCCGCGCCAACGTTAACTTGCCCATGCATCGCGTTGTCACTCTTTATGGATCATCTCCAAAGTAGGTTAAGAAACATAAACTTTCAATATAGAAAACATGATTTCTTTTAAGCCATTATTTCAAATAATATTTTTTAATAAATTTTCTTTATTTTAAATATTATTAAAGTTTAAACTATGTCCTAAAGTAAGTTTATGTACGATATCAACAACATAATTTTCAAACTTAAGCAATGGTTTTCATATTTATAAATATATGTATGTTTATATATCAATTTCATAACTATAAACTTTTTCTAATAGATAATTATCATATTATTCAAGGTTTTTTTTTTTGAGAAAATAAGACTTCAATTTTTTAAAGGCTTTTAATTGGACCTTTTCCCAAAGCATATGTATATGCAATGCATCCATATATAGATTCATATAATTATATACATGTGTGTATATTTGTATTGTATGTACTAGCTTTCTACCTATGCAATCATGCACAAAATCATGTTACTTCTAAGGATATGACAAAAGAGATCAACAAGTTGGGGCATCCTTAAACAGGCTTTTGTTAATCACTTGGAATATGGTGACATGGTAAGTTTAGCAAAATTAGAAAACAATAAAAATATTTCCTTCCCTTTTCTTTTCTTTTCGAGCAAAAATGTGGTTCCTTTTAATTCTCTAAAAATAAATAACTTTCTCTAACTAAGTTTTCTCCCATCTATTTGCTTAGCTGTGTCTATGTATATATATATATAAACTAGAGTACCGAAGAGCATGAAAGCCCGAGAAGCATAGATTAAGAGTAAAACATGGATGGATGAACATATCCGAAGAGTGCGTTATATAGTAGAATCAATGGGTACGCATATGATATAGAAGCATACATGTTGGAAGCTCTCATGCATATGCATATATTTCTATTCATATACGCAGGGACCTCAATATATTTGAATAAAATATTATCTTAAGCTACTAATGCAAGATTGTATTAATTCGTTTTAGGGAAAGCAAATGATGAGTGCCAAAATTCAATAACAAGAGAGGATTTAGACTTTTTTTTTTTCTTTTTGACTTTGAGATTCTATTCGTTTTCCAATTCCTCATGGGTGGCAGCAAGATGAGCAAGTAGGGAATTAGGGTGGAAAACTTTTTACTCATTCTATTTCTAAAATAAATTAATTTAGATGATGGTGTGTCTCTTTATCTAAATATTGGAATGGAACCCATGGTCCTACATAACATACGAATTTTGCCGCCAAACTCTTCAAAAGCTGTATTTTAAGCAATTCTAATCTGTGCCATTATTCGCTGAAAGTCTTTAGTTTCTTGATTGTAGTCTCGTAGGTAACAACAAGTTTTGTTTCGTAAAGAGCACTACTTCTCAAAAACCTCTTACAAAAAATGGTGAGATTACACTACAGATTTTTTTATCCTTTTGTTTAAGGCTCTATGAATATTTTAAAAAAATCGCAATTGCTGTAGAAATCAATTATAGATTTCAATTTTCATTACATAGCAATTCTTTTCTCCATTGTAAGCTAATAATCATCAATTTGTCATTTTACATGTGCATTGAAAATGAACTCACACTCTACATCAAGTCTGAAGTCATAAAAAAATTGGATAATTTGATTTATACTGGGAACAATGAACAATTGATTGATGAGTTTAAGTCTCACATGATTAATGAATTTGAGATGAGATAGATATTAATTTTTTTTTTTTTTAAATCAGAAAAGTATATAATTGATTTACTCAACATATTTAGAATGAAGATGTTAATCTGGTGCAGAATCTAACAGGTACAAATATGAAGTTTTCTTTGAACGATTGTGAAGGACAAATGCCAAAAGTTTCGTAGTTTGATTGTATGACAAATACAAAGCTAGATATTGTACGCTCAACACGTTTACCGTCTATATTTATGTAGACCCAAGTAAAATTCTTTAGAGAGTGGCACTAACAATTTTTGATTTTTTGGTCATTCTGGTGGTGAGCGAGCAGGTTTAATAGATGATCAAAAGAACATCTCTAGGTTCATACTCTGCATTGGTGCAAGGACTGTTTGTTGGACCTCAAAGAAGCAGCAGCACTCGACGATACTACCGTGTTCAAAAGTTGAATACATGTCAATCATTGCAGCAGTTTGCCAAGCCTTATGAATGTGATGTGAATTAATTGATCGGATACATGAAAAAATAGAGGTGACGGACTGACGGTCATCAACTATGACAACCAGTCTACCGTTGCAATTCTAAAGAATCCAATACATTACGGAGAAAATATATGGCACCACTATAACGGGGTGCAACTCTCTAATAGACATACCTGGTAGATCCAGTGCACCGCTGAGGAAGCAACTCACTAATATCTTTACAAGGCTACTTAAAGAAATAACTTCACAGAGCTATTGCCGCTAGAAAGTTTTGTGTTTTGTTGGAACATGCATGCTTAGAGTGAAAGATGTCTAGCATCATGGGGAAGTGTCATCGATATAGAGTTGGAGTCCGTTGCCGAGTCATTGCTGTACGTGTTAATGAGCAAGCATCCCAAGTTCAACCGAAGTTCTTATCAGAGGGGAGGATTGCGAGTTAACATGAAGTCGATGTTAGAGCATTAACATGGACGGTGACACAATGTTTAGGGGCAGCTTAATTCGAATTATGGTGTCTATAGCACGAAGATAGATCTACAGATTGTCAACTTGTAGTTAATAGCCTGCGTTTATCTTTTCTATGATAGAAGAGTCCGGTTATTATAAGTTGGTGTTGGAAAGTGGGGACGGCCAACTTGTGTGTCTTGAGAGCTCGTTTGAGAGCTTATATATGGTAAATAGTTTTGATGGTAACAAAAATAGTCAACGGATTTTATAGTTCCTCCAACTAGTCCTCCAACTAACGTAAGGCCTGTTTCTCCCATCTTGAGTTCATATTGATTGTTTGCTACCTCTTTTGAGGGACTTACGTGCATATATTCCTAACCGGTGTTCATTTGAATCAACCTAGGAATGACAAAATTAATCCGATCCGATGGATATGTATCCTACTCAAATCCAGTCAAACCCAAAAAATAAGATTTGACTGGATTTGGGTATGGGTTTGAAAAAAACCTCAAAACTGCAGCATGGGTATGGATAGAGTTTGGGTAGTGATATTTTCTACCCAAATCCGAATCCGAATTCCGAACCCATACCCGAACACACACACACACATATATATATATATAAATAATCAATTTATAGTCAATATGATTATTATATTAGTTTCACCAATTATTGAATTGTATTTGTATATTTTTTTCTTTATTCTCATTACCTTTTAGTATCTCAAGCTTCTTTTTTATTTAATATATTTTATTATAGAATAAGATAATTAATATTTTTATGTCTTAAAAATATTATAATTTTGAATTCTTTATCTTTTTTAATAAGTTCTAATAAAGATGATCTTATTTTATTTAAAAATAATGCCCTTTTATTTTTATAAAATAAGAAATATAAACTTGTTCCCAATAATAATAATTATTATTATTTTTTCTCTTTTCTTCATTATGGTTTTGCCTTCAAATAGACAATTCCAATGATAATGATTCATCTTTAATTCATCCCATAAAAATTAAGTTTAAAATAAAAAAAAATACATCAAGTGTATATCAACCAAGCCAACAAAGCAATTGAATTTAATAAATAACCATTTCTACACTATATAATCATTAACATATTTTATAATAAAAATAATCAATAGCTTTGGTTCTAAAGTAAAAAATTAAAAGTAAAATATTCTCATCACATATTGCAACTAAGTATGTAATAAGTAACTAATATAAGACTTATAAGTGTATATGTGTATTTAATATTTTTATTACATAAGTGTATAATAAGTATTACATAAACTATAGTAATTTTAATATAGTAAATTTCAATATAATTAGTGAGTAACATAAGTGTATTTCATATTATTGTTATATAAGTATTACATAAATTATAGTAATTTCAATATAGTAAATTTTAATATAGTAAATGACTCATATAAGTTAATGATAAATATATTTAATAATATTATCATATAAGTATATAATAAGTGTTACATAAACTATAGTAATTTCAATTATAAGTATTACATAAGCTATTGTATTTATTTTTATAATATAAGTGCATAATAAGTGTAAAATATTTTATTAAATTATAATAATTTTATAAAATAAGTTTAGTAAGCAAACCATTAACCAACTAATGTCTATTATCCAAATTCAATTAGAAATAAACTCAAAATTATATTATCTATTAGTATTCTAATATCAATTAGAAATAAACTCTATTATCAATTAGAAATAAATTATAATATATATATTTTTGGTAAAATAAATTATAATATATTAAAATACCCTAACCTAAACCTAAATCCCTAATTTTATTTCTTCTGCTCATGGTCGCCACCTCTAGCCGTGCCTCCACAGTCCGCGCTGTCCAGCCCCACGACCACCGGTCGGATCCAGCCCTGCCATCACCAGCTGTGCCTCTATGGTCAGTGCCGTCCAGTCCTGCCACCTCTAGCCATGTCTCCATGGTCCACACCGTCTAGCCCCACTGCTACCATCTGCAGTCCGTGTTGTTCAGCCCTACTGCCACCAACCGTGTCTCCACGGTCTGCACCATCCAGTCCTGCCACCTCTGATCGTACCTCCGTGGTCTGCATAGATCGCACCATCTAGCACCGTCACCTCCGACCATGACTCCACAGTCCGCGCTGTTCAGCCCTGCCACCATCAGCTGGATCCAGCCCCTCCACCACCAACCATGCCTTCACGGTCCGCACTATCCAGCCTTGCTTCCACCAGCCATGCCTCCGTAGTCCATGCCATTCAGCCCTGCCACCCTACAATGCCGCCCCTATTGCATCCTCACCATCCAGTCTCGCCATCCCTACTGCGCCCTTGCATGAAGCCCCGCAGTTGCGCCGCCCCTATTTGCCGTCTTGGGTTCAGTCCCACCACCTTTGCTCGAAAATCTAGAAAAATTGAAAAGATGAAAAAAATCAGTGATGCTATCTAATTTTTATTTTATTTTATTTTTATTGTGATTATGATGTTTCACTCATGATAATTTGAAAGAAAAATAAAAAAATTATTAAAGTTATCAATCCTCTGTTCTATTGACAGATGCTTCATAAATATTACCATGTCTTGAATTAGTATTACAAAATTATATTATAATTTTTTAATATCTACATATTTATAAAGCTATATAGGTGTATAAAATGCTATAAATTTATGGATTGGTTGCTTATTTATATTTTGTGCATAATTTTTCTCATGGTAGTTTATTAATGATGTTGGAAGAAATATTCAGCTCTTATGATCTAAAAAATAGAGGTTCTTCTCAAGGATTAGAGGAAGGATCTAATCCTTCAATACCGCAAAAAATTTTCACTTTTAGTATAACTCCTACATCTACACCGAATGCCATGAGTGCTTCATCTGAACAATTTCTATGGTAGATGCACATGACTCAACTGTAGAGCATGGAAAGCAAAGAAGTGTGGTTTGGAATCACTTTACAAAGAAAAAAAATCAATGGAGTGGATAAAGCAGAATGCAATTATTGTCACAAGTTGCTTGGAGGGTCTTCAAAGCATGGAACAAATCATGTACATCAATACATGAAATCTTATCTGAAAAAAAGTACAAAGGATATAAGACAAATGTTGTTAAGTATGAATATTAAAGGGGCATAGTTAATCATACTTTTGATCAAGCAAGTGTAAGGAGAGACTTGGCTTCTATGATCATAGTACATGAATATCCTCTTTAGATGGTGGATCATGATCTATTTAAAAATTTTCTCAATATACTTGAACCACTGTTTGAGTGTCCATCCTGCAACACTATAAAAAGCGATATTTTTAAGATCTATGACTTTGAAAGAAATAAGATGATGAAGATCTTAGAGAACAATGCTAGTAGAATTGCCATAACAACAGACATGTGGATAGCTTCAATCCAAAAAAAGAGATTTATGGCCGTCACAGCACATTTTATTGATAACTCGTGGACATTACAAAGCCAACTTTTGAGATAATGAACTCTTTAATACTTTCTTAATGTTGCTTTATAATATTTTATATTTATATGATGATTTTTTAATATAAATTATTAAATTTTTAATAGATTTATCTATGTGCCTTGTCTGCATACTAGTGATGTTCTTGCTAAGATTTTGGTTGATTATTTATTGGATTGGAATGTGGATACAAAGTTGTCGACTATTACTTTGGATAACTATTCAACGAATGATGCTTTGATTAGTATTATGAAAGATAAATTGCAAATTGATTACTTATTACAATCTAGTTCCATGTTATACATGCATTATTGTGCCCATATTTTGAATTCGATTGTCAAAGATGGTTGGATGTGATAAAAGATAGTCTTGAGAATATAAGGGATAGTATAGCATATTGGACTACAACTCCTAAAAGAGTTAAAAAATTTGAAGAAATCATTAGACAATTATGGATTTTTTTTAGTATAAAATTATGTTTGGATTATCCAACAAGATAGAACTCTACTTATTTGATGCTTCAAACTGTTATTCAATATAAGGGTATTTTTGCTCGATTGAGACAATGCGAATCTCAATATAAATATTCACCTAGTGAGAGTGATTGGAAGTTTGCTCAAAAAGTTTGTGAAAAATTAGAGCTTTTTTACACTATTACTGAGTTATTTTCAGGGACAAACTATCCCACTGCAAACTTGTATTTTAGAAAAATTTGTCAAATTAAGTTGGCTTTAGGAGAATGGTTGTTTGAGGATGAAGTAACTAATAAAATTGCAATAAAGATGTCGGACAAATATGATAAATATTAGGGTGTTGTGCATGAGATAATGAGTCTTACTTTAATTTTAGACCAAGATATAAGATGAGTTTGGTTGAGTTTTACTTTGAACAAGTCTTTAGGAAAGAAGAAACTCCCAAGCATGTTTGTTGACCCCATGATTGATTTTGATGATTGCCAAACTTTGAGTATTTGAGTATTTAACCATGTATTTTATGAGTGAATGTTGGTCTTTCTAGATATTTAAATTGAAGAATTAATCTAAGAAAGGATCTACGCAAAAATCATCAAGCCAAGGGCTTCAAAAAATTAATTTTTGAGTTTCAAACTTGGAGGTATCGACCCTAGGAGCAAAAGTGTCAACGCCTACCTTGAAACGAAGCAAAAAGATTAAGATTTTAATGTTAAGAAAATCCAGGTGTTAACCCTAGGAGCAAAAGTGTCGACCTCAGTCTTTTGGCACTCGCTAGCATGAATTGGCATGCAAAGGGGATGACCTCTAGGTCGACCTCTATGCTAGATGATGATCCCAGGGTCGACCTTTGTTGCATAGAATAGAAGATAGAAAATAGATTTTTTTGAATTTCAGAAGATGTCGACCTTAGAGCAAAAAATATCGACACCTAAAGAACAAGTATCGACCCCAAGAAAAAAAATGTCAACCCCAAGTATGGCACAGAGCATAATGGCTAGTTTTCTGCACTTCTCCAATGGGCTTTTCTCCACTCCAACAACTAGTCCAAGTTTTTCAACGGGCAAAACTCACTCAAAAGCCACCCCTAAGTATAAAAAGAGTTAGCAAAACTTTTTGGAACAAGAAATTAAGAATTTAAGAAAAAAAATCATTTGAAAAGAGTGTGTTACATTTGAATATTCAATAAAAAGAGAAAAAAAGAGATTTAAGCTTTAAATTTAGAAGACCTTCAAGAGTTATCTTTTACAATATTTCAAGCAAATCTCTCAGCATCAATTGAAGAGAAGTGAAGCTTCAAAAGAGCACATATTTAGCCACTTTTTTGAGCTTCAAAAGAGTTTAATTTTTATTTCATGTTTTGTATTGAATTTTCATATCTTATATTTTTATTTCTTTACAAGTTTCTTTAGAAAAAAGAAGTTTGAAGTATAGGCTAGTCTAAGCCAGAAATTGGACAATGTAAAGTTATGATTTGTGCTCCTAGTTTAAAACCAACTAGGTTAATAGTGAATCCAAAAAATTATCAGTATAGGATTGTGGTTAGTGAGCCCTGCAAAAATAACTGGATTTGTTTGTGATCCCGGGTCAAAATAAATGCATTGTAATCCAAAAATTATAGTAAAACTCCCAAGAAAAGCTTAAGGAGTGCACGTAGGAGCGGATTACTTCGAACTACTATAAAAATCTTTGTGTGTTTGTATTGTATTTTTGCTTTTCTTGCCTTCGTTACTTGCTTTACATATTTATGTTATCTAGTTGATTTTAATTCTACTGCTGCATTGCATCTTCACCATAAACACTTAAGTTCTATTAATTAGAAGTACATTATAGATTTAAAATTTAATTTAATCAAAATTTTATAAATCTAATTCACTCTCTTCTCTTGGATTGCTACCTCTGGACAATAAATGGTATCAAAGTAGGTGCTCTATTATTAATTGTTGATCTAATCATCAAGGGCAAAAGATCAAATGGCAACCTCAAGTAGTGTTTCTTTTGTTGAGGGCCAATCCACTACTAGACCACATTTATTTGACGGCACCAACTACACCTTTTGAAAAATCAAAATGAGAATTCTTATATAAGCTTTGGATTATGATTTGTGGGGAATCATAATTAGAAGATCACACATCCATAAAAATTATACATGGTATGACTCTTTTCAAACTAAAAAAGAAATAGGATTAATTTGACAAAATGATGGCTCAATTAAATGCAAAAACTATCAATATATTTTATTGTTCCTTAGATGTGTATGAGTTCAATAGAATATCATCTTGCACATTGCCTAAAAAAATTTAGAATATATTAAAAATAACTCATGAAGAAACAAACCAAGTCAAAGAATCTAAAATTAACTTGCTTGTTCATAAATATAAAATATTCAAAATAAAAAAAATATGAGTCTATTTTTGATATGTTCACCAAATTTACTGAAATTATAAATACTTTAAATGGCCTAGGCAAAACTTATTCTAACCATGATCTTGTTTGCAAAGTACTTAGGTCCTTACCTAAAAAATGGGAAGCTAAGATGATGGCAATACAAGAAACAAACGATTTTACCAAGCTATCCCTAGAAGAGCTCATGGGTTCTTTCATGACCCACGAGATGTATATGGCTCAAAAGAAAAAAGAAGAGGAGCTAAAGAAATTGAATACCATCGCCTTCAAGTCTACTTCAAATTTTCAAGAAAGTGATAAGTCGAAGGAAGATGAAGAAGAAGATGATGAGGACATGGTACTTCTTTCAAAAAAGTTCAAGAAGTTCCTCATAAAGAAAGACAAAAAAAAGAAGAAGAAATAAGAAAAAATTATCACCAACAACCAAATACACCCAAAAAGATGAAGAAGAGTGCTTTACTAGAGCTTTGAAAAAGTAGTGACTCATCAAGCTCAGATGAGGAAGAGAAAAATAAGAATCTTTGCCTCATGACCTTAGAGGATGAGATAAATTCTAAAAACTCATCTAATTTTACTTTTCATGAACTACTCGATGCTTTCAATGAACTAATGCATGAATTTAAAAAATTAAGACAAAAAAGTAGAGAGCTTAAAAAGGATAGTTCTAATTTAATGGAAGAAAAAAATTCTTTAGCTAAAAAAAAAATATTTGATTAAATCTAAAATTTTTTTAATTAAAAAAATATTAAGCTTAAAAAGAAAAATGATATTTTAAATTTTTTCTAAAATAAAAAAAATATTTTAAATGAAAAGAAAGAGCTCTTGGTGAAAAATAAGAAATTAAGAAGAGAAGTTGAGATTTTGAAATCTATAGCTGAAAAATTTATAATTAACTTTCAAAATCTTTAATTTATGGTAAAAACTAATGAGACTATTTTCAATAAAATAGAAACCAATTTTAATACTTCAAAAAAATAGTCAAACATAAAAAATATTTTCATAAGAGCTTCAATTAAAGATTGCACTATTAAATATTTTAAGTGTAATCAAATTGACCATAAAATTTTAAAATATAGTTTTAGAAGAATTGACCAAATCTTGATAAAATAGATTTGGGTTTCAAAAAAAATATTAAATACTAATTCTTATGGACCCAAGATGGCTTGGGTACCAAAAGCTATGAAATGATTTTGCAGGTATGCCAAGGATCCAATGAGCTTAAAAGAGAAAAATTTTCTTGCTTGGAAGCCTTGAAAGAGATAGATGATAGATAGTGACTATTGATATAATCTAAACTTTTATCTCATCATACCATCAATGGTTATTGAATTTATTTTATTGATTTAAGTCATTGATTAATATGCATGTATATGAAATTCTTGTTTAAAGTATTTCTCATGTACAATTGATTGATTTTGATGCGTGCAATGAATTTATATCATGATGTTTTGATTTTAAAGACCAATATGCTCTCCTCTAAAATGATTAAACTTAAAATTTAGCTTGATATTTTAAGACTCCCCATATCAATTCCATATTTGATAAATTTAAACTAAGAGATGTTAAATTGGTTTAAATTCTTTAATTGCTAAATTTACAAGAGAAACTAAGTTTGAATTTTTCTCATAAAATGCTAAACTATTAAATTTACTCAAAATTACTTACATAAAATAAATACTTGAATATAAATCATCTCCTCATAAAATTCAAATGTTTGAAGATGCATTGCATGTTAGTTTCCTAAGGTTTCAAGACTTTCCTAGTTGAAACTAAACATATAGAACTATATATCTAGATTTTTTTTTCTCAATACTCCCAATTTGATTGATTATCATATCTTATTTGATCAAATCATTGAATCACAAATTCAGTTTGAACGTCATCCTTGACCCCCAAATTAATTATCTTTTTTATCTTAATTTGCTTAAATTCTTCTGATTTGAATCACCTCTGAATTATTAGATATCAAGGTGTCGACATCAAGCCCTGTAGGTGTTGACACTTGTGCTGAAAAATCTCACTAGAATAGTTCTGGAAGGTGTCGACACTTTTTAAGCAAGGTGTCGATCCCTTTTTTGGGACTTTTTTTAAAATCGAATCATCCCTACCCTATTTTCTTTTTTCGTTCGCCCTTTCGAACAGAACCTCCCTGAACTTCCTTTGCCATTCAATCCAAACCTCCAAACCCTTTCCCAATCCCTCCTTCCCTTATTTCGGAGCCTAATGCCTCGGGTGAAGCGGATAGCTCAATGGGAGAGAAGTCCCCTAATTTATCTCCCTCTCCATCTCTGATCCATGAATTATGCTAGAAACATTGCGTGGAGCAGAGAGTCTCTTCTGCCTCGCCGATAGCTCCATCTCTGCCTCCAGCAAGATCTTCTCCACCTCCGACCACCCCCTCATCATCTGAAGGTACTCCTTCATAATCTGCAGTCATCTTCCGAGTTGTTTTGATGGATAGAAATGTGGATTTCAGTTTTCTAGAGAAAAATGGATTCAACTTAGGGAGAAAACTTAAAAATCTAGGATGGAAGTTCTTTTGTTCCTTAAATGTGCTAACCTACCCAAATTTAATCAGAGAATTTTATTTGAACTTGAAGAGTGGAGATGGGGTCATTGAGTCCGACGTGAAAGGAGTACTCATTATGTTTGATTATAAGAAACTAGGAAGAATTCTGAGAATGAGAGCTGAAGGAAGCCGATTAGATAAATTTGAGAAGAAATCAGAAAGGGCTTAAATATATTTTGGGAAGAGAGGATATTAGCGATTTAGAAGAGGTGAGTGCCAACTACTTGTCTACTAATATGCACCTCCTACATCATATAACCAGCAAGATTTTCTTTCCAAAAGTCGATCGATTTGACATTGTAGCTGTGAGAGATATATCTTTCATGTATCATGTGATTCGAGAGATCCTCCTGAACCTTCTAGTACTTATGATCCGATATATGAAGGACATGGTAGGGAGATTTAGAACTTCTCTAGCCTATGGGATGGCTTTGATTTTTGTTTTTCAGGAGTATGAGGTAGATTTTGATGGAGAGACCTCCAGAGCCCTGTTGCATATAGATACTTATAATGAATACTCCTTGCACCATATGGGATTCGAGAAATAGGGTGTTCATTGGGTTTGTTGAGGAGCTCAGATGCAGACAGAGGATCCAGTCGAGGCTCCATCTATTGTACTAGTACTAGATATTCAGATGAAAGAGCTAGCAGAACCAGCAGCACTGATAGAGCAAACTTATGAGACCATAGAGGCACCGGTGGACTATCCAAAGAGCTTAGATAGATCACACTCCAGATTGGACAAGGATTCACTAGTTGAGAGGGTCTCCTCGAGGATCATCACTATTGTTGGCTCAAAAATTCAGCGACTTACCTCAGGGGCCATTTCATTGCTCAGAGGGGAGGCTGCTCAACTGGTTCAGGAAATCTCTGTGAGGACAGTTGCTTCAGACCAGCCTTCGGTAGATGGTGGACCATCTTCTTCTCCTCCACCTGATCCCTGTTCTTAGAACCCATTTCCTTTACTTAGGATGCTAGGACTTTACTTATATAGTCTTAGAGCCTCCAAGCAATCCACTTTTTGTTAAAACTTAGGAGTCTGCATTTTAACCTTTCTGCTGACTCTATAATTAGTTCATGTAAACTTCCTTTGGAGTAAATATTGAGAGTATCAACATGCTTTGATACCACTTATTAAGGATCTAGTACCAGTAGATTGCGACAAAAAGAAAGAAGAAAATCAAAACTAGAACAATCAAGTACGTGGATCAGCCTAAAGGCTCTTCTTCATGGGGCATGTAGAACTTCACTATGAAAAGGGAAGAGATACAAGAGGGGATTACCCAATCTCAACTCACATATACAATCCTCTCAACAAGAAGTTATCCTTACCAAACTCTCTTGGAGACTCCTTGAAATGATCGCAGTCCATCGCCTAGCTATCTACTTGAAGCTCTTGCTCCTACTATCCCTAACGTCCTTTTCTCTGCTCTCTGTATCTCAGGCTCTCTCAAAAAATATAAGCCACAGCCTCTACCTCAAGTCACGACCCTTTTGCCAAGCCACAGCTTCTACCTCTCTCGGTCTGCTACTTAAATAGCCATAGTCACAGCCCAAAAACTAAGCAAAAATGGAGAAGAACCACGCGCAGTTTGCGTGGAGAAATGACTCCCTTGCGTGTCTGCGAGGCCGCTTGGACCTAGGCAGTGCTTGTGCATGCACGCCTGGACCTGGGCTGTGCTCGTGCATGCCCGACCTGGGCCGCGCGTGGCACTGGGCCATTTGCCCACATGCCTGTGCTGGGCTGTAGGGCCACGCCGCATGCTGGCTGGTCCACGCGCTAGTGTGTGCCTGGGTTGCGAGTCCATGGGCCTACCGACCGTGAGCCCCACTTTGGTGATCCGTCAGATGCTCCACATGCTTCTTTCGCACGTATCTTCGCCATCCAGACTTCAATTGAGGTATTCTTGGGCTCATTGAACTCCGTTCGTCATTCTGAATCTCGCTGTGGGCTTAATATAGGAGAATTCAAAGCATTTTTCTCAATAATCTTCAACTCGACTCGATATTCGATCTCTACCTATTCGAGAGTTCGTCTAGTACCCCCATGCCCTGAGGCAATCATCTGCTGATCATGGATGGGCAAACATGGGAGTCGAGCCAGGCCGCTCGATCCCACCTCCGTCAATTGCCATGATCTATCTAACCTGAGACCTACTCAGGGTAGCCTCCTACGGTAATAGAAACTTCACCTTGCGACGTCGCATGTCGTCCTCCCGAGTCTCTCATCCCATGCCCAATCCTTCTCCACCTGGAGGTCCACCTCGCACTGAGCTCTCTGACATGAGGTAATGTCCTCCATACTTTCTTCCTCTAAGCACCATCCTACTACCGTATATGACCTTCAGGATTCTTCCATCAGCTTTTCATTTGAAGCCGATCGAATTCAGTCTGCTCAGTGAGATTAGATTCTTCTTAAAGTTGGGTATGTATCAGACCTCATGCAACCTTTTTACTGTTCCATCATGGAGATTCATGCTGACCGTCCCACTGTCCTTGATCTCACAGCTCGATCTATCTGGCAGAAATACAGTGCCATCACTGATCTCTAGGGAGTCAAATATCTTTTTTCTGCAACGTACATGATGGAAACAAGCAGAATTCATAATCTACTAAGAGAAAGAAGTAGATACTTCATCAAAAATTAGAAGGATATCATCACTGCCTTTTGTATCGCTACTGACCACCGCCATAGTAGCTCTCATCCGATCCTTGAGTTGTGATCAATCCTTGACTCGATGCCCCAACTCGTCACACCTGTAGCATCTAATCTTGCTTTGGTCCCTCGTCTTGGATCTGGTCGTCCTCCTTGCGATCCTCTGCCGCTCTATCTACTGCCTTCTACTCCTCCAAAAATCACCAAAGCTGAGTTGCCGCCATCTGAGCTCAAAGCTGGATTCTCTCTCCTCAGAATTTCATTCTGGAGTATCGCTGTAGTGACCTTATCCATCTTGATGGTGCTCTTTTCCATTAGAAGAGTAGTCACTAAGAACTCATACGAAGGGGGAAGCGACGCTAGCATGACCAACGTCCTGATCTTCTCCTTAAAATTTTTGCCAATGCTGAGGAGGTCGGTGAGGATCTTTTAAAAATTGGATAGATGCTCCCGCATGCTCTGGCCTTCGTCCATCCATAGTCAGTAGAACTGCCTCCAAAGGAAGAGGATATTGGTAAGGGACTTCACCATATACAACTCCTCGAGCATCGACCACAGTGCCATCGGAGAAGTCTCGCCAAGTACATGGATCACCACATCATCTACTAGGTGCAAACGGATCGTGCTCACCGCCTGCATCTGGATCCGCTTCCAATCCTTCACCTTTATGGTGGCTGGCATCTCATCGTATAAGAGAATATCGATCAAATCATGTTGGATAAGGACATCCTTTATCCTTGCTTGCCAAAAAAAAAAATTGCTCTTTCCATCAAATCTGTTGATCTTTACCTTGATTACACTTATCTTCTCTATATTCTTCAATCTCTATCACTACTATTGCACTCTGCACTTTAGTACTGTCTGAACTCTGATACTAATTCTTGGGAGTATCAACATACTTTGATACCACTTGTTAAGGATCTAATACCAGTGGATTGCGATAGAAAGAAAGAAGAAGATCAAAATGAGAATAATCAAGTATGTGAATCAGCCTAAAGGCTCGCCTCCACAGGACACATAGAACTTCACTATGAAAAAGGAAGAGATATAAGAGGAGATTATCCACTCTCAACTCATATATACAATTCTCTCAACAAGAACTTATCCTTACGAAACTTTCTCTTGAAGATCTTCTGAAATGATCGCAGTACGTCGTCTAGCTGTCTGTTCGAAGCCTCTGCTCCTACTGTCGCTAGCGTCCTTCTCTCTGCTCTCTGCATCTCAGGCTCTCTCAAAAAATACAAGCCACAGCCTCTACCTCAAGTCATGGCCCTTCTGCCAAGCCACAGCTTCTACCTCTCTCGGTCTACTGCTTAAATAGCCATGGTCACAGCCCAAAATCCAAGCAAAAATAGAAAAGGACCGCGCGCAGTCTGGGTGGAGAAAGGACTCCCCCGCACGTCTGCGAGGCCACCTGGGCCCAGGCCGCGCCCGGCCTGGGCCGTGCGCCCAGGCGCCCGCACTGGGCCGCACCCACTAGGCAGTCCCCAACGGGCCTACATGCCTGGGTCATGCATTCGTGGGCCTGCCTATCATGGGCCCCACTTTGGCGATCCATCGGATGCTCCGCGTGCTTCTTTCATGCGTATCTTCATCATCCGGACTTCGATTGAGGTGTTCTTGGGCTCGTTGGACTCCATTTATCGTTCTGAATTTCGCTTTAGACTTAATGTAGAAAAATTTAAGATATTTTTTTCAACAATAAATAAAAAAGATTTTTTTTTGAAAAATATGATGTCAAAATATCTTGATTAATATTAAATTGCTTGATGTCTTATTATCATTTTATATCCTTAAATTTGGCTTTTGCTACAAAAATAAGGAGGAAAAAATTTTAAAAAATTATAATTTAAGTAAATATAATTTTTTAATTTTGATAATTTAAATTTAAAAAGTGCTCGTTAAAGAGCAAAAATAATTAAAAAATAAAAATATTTAACACAAAAAGAATAAATTTTAAGACTTTAATGAATAATGTTATTAATTTTAAAAGAAACCTTACACTACTTCTTCCATCATTTCATTTTATTTCTTCTTGAATGAATGATTTGACTGATTATTTGATATGTAAATTAACTAATGATTTGCCTCACTCAATCAAAGCTTAGTGCTCTTAAAATTTTACTCAGTTATGAAAGTGGCTATGTTTGTAAAATAAAGGAGGAGAAAATATTAAAGAAGACATAATAAATTAATTGAAAATACATTAAATTTCATGAATCTGAATTTTAATGTTAAATTTAGGTTAAATATGCTTAATCTGAAAGAAAAAGGGGGAGAAATATTTCATATACTTTGATTTGATTAGAATTTCTAAGTGACTTATGTTGGAAAATGAACATTCACTGTAAAACACCATTAAGCTTTCATGTACTTCTAAATCTTCCATACGTCTTAACTTGCATAATTTAAATGATTAATAATTCTTAATAATTAATTAGAATTTAATTGAATTTAAAATATACTCTAAATCTGATTATTTTTGGATGATAAATTATGTTTTATCTTGAAATATTCAAATTGATTTATGCTAAGAAAATTCAATTTCATCCTATTCCATATTCTTATAAAATTTTGATTCACATATGCTTATTCTTTTTATCTACTTGACTATATTACTAAACTTCTTTGAAAAATTAATAGGAGTTAATTTGGAGCTAAAATTTTTTTTATGCTACAACAAGCTGAATTTGACACATTTTCAAACTTAAGATTCATTTAAAAATGATTTTAAGTTCTACCATGTGGGAGACTTCCAAAATTGAAACTTCATTTGTCGAATTTTTTTTATTCAATACATTCATAATAGATACCTTCTCTAAGTTAATTTGCTGGATTTCTTTTAAGAAAAGAAAAGAATAAATATCATATTACACTTGTTTAATTAAAAAGCTCAATTTTTTGAACCTAAATCAAAAATCTACCTTGGTAGTATTAAATAGAATTTTGGCTTCAGATATACCTTATTTGGTATCACTTGTCCTAAAACATCTTGAGAAAGCTTTATCTCTCAAATATGTTGACAAATTCAAAATTTAAATGCTTTAGAAAAGGGAAGAGTGGCTTTAATATGAATGTATTTGTCTGAATTTGATATCCTCTTAAACTTAACTTGAATTTTTTTGAATTTGATATATTTGTCTGAATTTCGATTGATTTTGATGATAAATCTTTGATCCTTCCCATAAGCTTTTTGATATTATCAAAAAGGGGAGAAGAGATTTGTTGAGTGTATGCTATACATTTCATGGAGTTTGGAGCTTATCAAAAGAGTTTAAATTTATGAGTCTAAATTTAAGATAAATGGGAACCTTCATGAAGCATGCATTTATATTTGTATACATTATCACTGTAGGAATCAGATATAGGATTTTAGGATTAGATCTTAAAACATTTTCAGATCTATGCAGTAAAAAATAAAAATTAATTAAATTAATTTATAAAAAAATTAAAGAACTCTTAGATCTAAGATTCTATTACATGATTATAGCATGTGATTAAATCAAAAATTAAAAATCATTAAAAGAGAAAGTGTTGATCTCATCAATATAGATCTACACTAGATCTAATACAGGTATATAACAGGAGATCAGATCTATATTATCTTTGTAAGTTAGACTTCTAACTCATTAATTTGGACTTGAGGATATAGCTTCGAGCCGCACATGCATCCAACCTCTAAAGGTTATCCACATGAGCCCACGAACACTGTTCAGAAGTACGATGCCCGAAAATCAGCATAGTATGCTAGTACTGTGCTGATCCTTCTTTGACGGTCGATCCAAATCTTTCTTCTTCAAGATTTAGACAGTCCAATATTTCAAAAGGAAAGGGAGAGATTTTTAACCTGAGATGACTCTCAAAAAAATATCTAAGAAGAAAAAAGGAAGAACAAAACAACCCTAGAAGAAGACCCCCTTCTTCTTCTTTGTTCTCTCTTCTGGACACCTAGATTGGTGTCTTTAAAATTTCCACACCCAAATTGTTTCTCTCCTAGTCTTACACACCCAAAAATCCTCTCTCTCTAATGTCTGGAATACCTAAAAAATTTAGGCCAAAAGGACCTTCTTATATAGAGATATGTAGGAGTCCTTGTCTAGGTTAAATACCTAGACAAGGCAAGTCCAATTTAGGCAACTTATGGGGTATCCAATACTTGGGCGCACCCTCTTTTCTTTATTGCATGGACTAGCAATAAGGGGCGCACAATAATTCCCTTTCCACCATAGAAAACAAGAGAGAAAGTAGGGAGAGGGGGCAGCAAGCATGGAAGGAGTTTTAGTTTCCTAAAACTCTATCCAAAGGATTTGATATCAAAACAAATTCCCATATTTTGACTTGGTCCATAGCTAACTACCAAATAGAAAAGAGAGGGAGAGAGGGGCGTGTGAGAGAAAGCCTAGGAGAGGAGTTTTCTACATACAAAATAAAGAAATAGGGGCGTGGAATGGGTGTGGGATATATAGGTGGTGCAAGGAGATGAATCCTAGTCTTACTAGGATTCTATATTTAACTTGGTTAAATATGGTTTCTCAAACTAAATTAAATCAAAAATAAATAAACCCAATTAGAATAGATCTTAATCCAATTAAAAATATAATTAAATCAAATTTAATTTTAATTAAATTAAAAATTAGGTTAATCCAAGTCCTAATTGAACTTGGATTAGTTCTTCCTTGTACTTGACTTATCCAATAAATCAATTAGACTTGATCCAATCAAGCCCAAATCAATTCTAATTAAATTATATTTAATTAGACTTAATCTTAGCTATCTGATTTAATCAAATTAAGTTAATTAATAATTCAATTGCTAATTGATCCTCCTGCAGCACTTGCACTAGGTTAAATATTAATTGTATTGAATGTTTAACCCTAGAACGATTCTTGATCGTTGATCAACCATCCGATCAAATCATGAACTCTTATGTGTGTGACCCCATAGGTCCAAATCTAAGTTGATAGCATAAAAATAAATTTTTATATCAATCGAAGTGACCATCTAGTAATGGTATCCGATGGCCAGATAAGTCGAATGTATAGAATAACATCCTTAGAACCCATATGGATATAGTTTTCATATAATTTATCTTCTTAACCAAAATACTCATAAGACACCTCAGAGTTTAACCATCAATCCTGATTAAGCCGTCCACATTATATTTCAAAATACCAAATCAATCTGATGGATTATCCTGGCCAAGGTTTTGCTATATTGAAATATAGTGATACATTCTTCTCCAACTTTTGAAGTGGTCAATCACATCTTGATCATACACCGACTTCGCAAGTACTTGACTATGCACAGAAGCCTTCCATTACTAAATTAGAAATTCAGTTAGTCTAAAACCAAAGTATAGTCAGTTGCTTGTAAGCCACTAAGGTGATCTCAGATCTAAGGGATACTTATATCTATTTTCTATTAGAGCAATTCTTGACAGCAGAATGCTCTAGAGTTAGTCATGTTTAGTGATGATGTATCCTTATATCTCATCTGTATGCCATACTAGTATCTCCATATTTCTTGGTTAAGAGGATAACCAACCTATATGGCATACAGCGATCTATGCTTGATAGACGTTGTCGTCCTTATTAACAGTCTATCATTTGATCGTGAATAATTTAAGGACTAATCGATAAATTCTCTCTTTATCGAAACTAAATAGTCCTAAGAACTTCATCATAATAATGGAGTTCATTAAAAGATATAGACTTTATGATAAAAAATATTAAAATATTTATTTTATTTATTAATAAATTAATTATAATTATAAGATTTGCTTAACCATCAACAAGCTGATGATTGATTTTTGGACATATTTTTTAATAACTCTCACTTATTCTAAAGCCACTTGGCATAATATCTAATACCCATCTTCGACTTGTGGTTGTTGAACTTCTTTATCATCAGAGCTTCAGTGAAGAGGTCGATCAGGTTCTTCTTTTCATCAATCTTCTGAAGATCGACGTCACATCGATCTATAACTTTTTGGACCAGCTGAAAGTGGCATAGTATGTGCTTCGTCTGTTGGTGTGCCTTTAATTTTTTCGCTTGAGCAATGGCACCAGTGCTGTCGTAGTAGAGCAAGATTGGACCATCAAGAAAGGATGCTACTTCGAGCTTAGTGATGAACTTTCTTAGCCATATAGCTTCTTTTACGACATCTGATGCTGCAATATACTCCGCCTCACAAACAGAGTCTATCATAGTATGCTTCTTGAAATTTTTCTAATAGAAGGCTCCACCATTCAGGATAAAGATATAACTTGACATACTTCTACTGCCATCATGGTCAGATTGAAAGCTGGAGTCAGTAAATCCCATAAGTTTCAGATCTAACTTGCCATAAACCAACCATTGGTCCTTAGTATTTCTCAAATACTTAAGAATGACTTTCACCACTTTTCAATGGTTTTCTCTAGGATTAGATTGGTATCTACTCACTACTTCTATTAAGTATGACAATCTGATCTTGTATATGTCATGGCATACATGATAGATCTCACTGTTGAAGCATATAGGACTCTACTCATATGCTCTCTCTTTTCAGGAGTTGTTAGACAATCCTTCTTTGAAAGAAAAATTTCATGATCTATCGAGAGATAGTCTTTTTTAAAATTCTTCATGCTGAACCTCTTCAGTACAGTATCTATATACGTGGACTGGGATAACCCAAGCATCATTTTAGTTCTATCCCTATAGATCTTCATCCCTAGGATGTAGGATGATTCACCCAAGTTCTTCATAGAGAATTGCGATGACAACCAAACTTTTATTTTCTATAGTTCAAGAATGTTATTTTCGATTAAGAGAATGCCATTCACGTACAAGACAAAGAATACTACTACTAGACCATTTGCCTATTTATAAATGCAGAGCTCTTCTTCATTCTTAACAAAGCCATACATTTTGATCACCTAATCAAAATGCATGTTCCAACTCCGAGATGCTTGCTTCAATCCATAAATAGATCTCTGAAGCTTGTACACCTTGGACTCATCTATGGATATAAACCTCTCAGGTTGTATCATATATACCTCTTCGATCAACTCTCCATTTAGAAAAGTTATCTTCACATTCATCTGCCAGATCTCATAATTCAGATGGACAACTATCATAAGCATTATCCGAATGGATTTGAGCATTGTCATAGAGGAGAATATCTCATCATAGTCAATACCATAATATTGACGATACTCCTTGGTAATCAGACAGACTTTATAGGTCTCCATCTTTCTATCTACACCCCTCTTTCTTTTGAAGACTCATTTACACTCAATGGGTTTAACCCCTTCAGGTGGGTCAACCAATATCCATACATCATTGATCTTCATGGACTCTACCTCAAATTTCATGGTCTTAAGCCATTTCTCAAAATCAGATCTCTATATTGTATCCATATAGGTGATCGGATCCTCATCATTCTCATTGAGTTCGATGGGATCATCATTCCAAATCAAGAAATCATAGTATCTATCCAGTTGATATGGTATTCTATCGGATTGTCTTAATGATGCAGGTACATTAGGCTCTAGATTTGATCTAATCAAATCTAATTCAGGTTCAGCCATAGGTGTCGATCTTTCTACCTGTTGAACTTCATCAAGTTTAATCTTAGAGGCCACAATTCCTTTACCAAGGAACTTCTTTTCTAAAAAGATTATCTTAAGGTTGACGAACATCTTTTGTGCATCAGCATGGTAGAAAATATGTCCTTTGATCTCTTTTGGATATTCTATGAATGTGCACTTGTCAGACCTAAGTCCAAGTTTATTTGTGATTAACCGTTTCACATAAACCAGGCACTCTCAAATCCTAAGGTGTGAAAGTACTGACTTACACCATGTTCATATCTCATATGGAGTTTTAATTACAGACTTACTTGGAACCTTATTTAACAGATAGCAAGCTGATTCGAGTGCATATCCCCAGAAGGATATCGGCATACTGGCAAAATTCATCATGGATCGGACCATGTCTAATAGAGTCAAATTTCCTCTTTCAGACATACCATTATACTGTGGTATTTCTGAAGGAGCTCATTGAAAGAGAATTTCATTCTCTTCTAGATATGTGAGAAACTCATCAGAAAGGTATTTCTTTCCTCGATCAGATCGAAGAGTTTTAATACTCTTTCCAATTTATTTTTCTACTTTACTTCGAAATCATTTGAACATTTCAAATGAATCCGACTTGTATTTCATTAGATAGACATATCCATATCTGAATAGATCATTTGCGAGAGTGATGAAGTAGAAATATCTACTTCTAGCATCAGTGCTCATTGATCCACATACATCAGTATATACTAGACCTAAGAGCTTAGTGGTTCTTTCATCTTTTTCAATAAAAGATAACTTGGTCATTTTACCAAGAAGACAAGATTCATAGGTTGGAAATGATTCGCAATCATTGACTTTGAGGATTTCCTCGAGTCAATCTATTTATTCTATTCTTGTTTATGTAACCTAGCCTACAGTACTATAAGTAAATATCAGACACCTTATCTAATCTAGGATGCTTGCCAGTTAAATAGACTACATTAATAGGTTGTGATAACATGTACATATCATTGTTCAAATATCTAAAGAAAATAGTAACACCATTCATAATGATATTATAAAATTATTTTTTTATTAAAATTTTATAATTATTTTTGGCCAAAAGATCTATAGAAATGATATTTAAAAAAAAACTAGGACAAAATGACAATCATTAAGAACAATAATATGTGACTCAAATATAAGTTTCAAGATTCCTAATACTAGAACTAGAACCGATATTTCATCTCCAATGTTCAGGAACCTCTCATCTTGCTTAAATCTCCTACTGACCTGCAACTCCTGCTATAAATTATAAATATGGTAAGGATTATCGGTATCTAATACCTAGTTAGTAATATTATAAATAGAGAAATTGCAAGAAGTTATCATATAAATATCTTATCCAGCAATAGCTTGCTTCTTCCTCTACCTATTTGGATTCAAGAAGGCAGTGTACTGAGGATAATTACTCTTCCAATGCCTTCATTTCTTGCAAAAGAAGCATTCAGCTCGACTCTTATCGGACTTTATCTTTCTGGTCTGGTCTTACATAGATATTCCAGTCTGCACTTGCACCTTCTTGAATTTTTTTTCTTGTTCTTCTTCTCTTTTTTAAAGGATCGAGAATCAGAAGAAGATCCTCCCACTAAATTCACCACCTCCTGATGGAGCTGGTGATCCTTCTCAAAGTTCTAAAGTAATCCCAGTAACTTATGGTAGTTAACTTTAGGCTTTGTCATTCTATAATAAGTAAGGAATGAAAGATAGGACTTGGGCAATAAGTTCAGTATTGCAACTTCCCAAGCTGCTTATGAAAGAAAATATCGAGCTTGCTCAAATGCTCCATCAGCTCGATCATGCCCAGTACATGATTAGTGATAGAAGCTCCATTCCGTATCCTGGCATTAAAAATGGCATAACTAGTCTTGTACCTCTCAACATCATCAGGTGTACCAAAAGAATCTTCCAATACTTGAAGCATGTCTTTTGGCTGAGCCATCTTGAATCTACGATTAAACTCATCGCTCATGGCTACCAGCATAATACAGTGCACTGTGATTCGATCATTGAGCCATTTCTAGTAAGTATCTCTAATTGTTCTATAGGAGCTGACTCCTCAAGTATAGGATCCGTCAACACATACATAATCCATTCATGTTCTAAGACTATCTTCAACTTTCGGTATCAACAACTAAAATTGGATCCCATCAACTTATCATTATCTAACAATGATTGGAGTGATAGAAAAGTGGCCATATCTGCACAAAGAAAAATCAAAATCTAATTAGTAATTAATTCATTAAATCTAAATATTTGGATTTTAATTAAAAGATTCTTCCATTATTTTATTCGAATTGATAGCATGTACCTTCATTAAATCTAAAGATTTGGATTTTAATCAAAAGATTCTTCCATTATTTTATTCGAATTGATAGCATCTACCTCTAATTCGAGGAATTATTCTAATTTTTTAATGGATACTATAATCCACATAGACTGCATACAAATCCAACTTTGGTTGGTCAACTTATGTATATCTAAAGATAGGTTCATAATCAATTATTTTTTTAAATAATTTTTAGTAATTTAATTTTTGCCCCAGTCCCTAATCAGTAGGCTTTGGCCTTCACTGAAAAGGTACGGTTAGGTCCAACCATTAACATGATCATACTTGATCCATCTAACCAATGAATGATTAAGTCCAACTTTGGTTAGTCAACCTAACCACCATTTAAAAAAATGCAGCCAAAAAATCATATCATGAATGATATAATTCCATTAGCTGATAAGCATCAGACCTTTGGGCCTCCAATAATTATCCAAGTAATGGATCCATTATCATCCACTTAATAAGTGGCTATAATCTAGTTATTATCATAACTAATTTATTTTAAGGATCTAATAATTTTAGAGGATTTAATTGATTTGATTCAGAAAGAGAATGTCAGATGAACCAGCTTGTTATGATCCTCCCACTGGCTTCATCAAGTCAACTTAAGAGAGACCATTAATAGGTTGGTCTAGGAGTACCTAAATTAGTCATACTGATTTACCTAACTGACATGGGTCAACTCGAATAGTCAAGTGATCTGATCAAAATATAATTTCATCAAGAAGATCAAGTAAGTTCAATCGGAGAGAGAGTCTGCCAAAGATTTCCTTAGATACCATCAGAAATGGTCAGATAAGCAGGCTGCCAATTAAAGACCATCAGTCTAGTTTATCTTAGACACCAACTGATTTAATTAGTCTTGATTAGATCAACCTAACAGTTTGAGTTAGACCACGTAGCCAAGAATCAAGTCCATCTTGGATCTCGTTAAAGATATGGACTTGACCAACTATAACTATTGTAATTGATCTAGAGATTCTTGATCTAATCTAAGATAATAATTAATTAGATTTAGTTAATTCTCTAATTAAGTTCATTCTTTAATCTAATCTTAGGTCTAATCCAATTGATGAACTTAATTTTCACTAACCCATTAACCCAATGTGTTATGATTTGTGTCTTAGGATCTTCAATTCACAATCCTAGATCCTAATCAAACAACTTCTTAATTCTTAATTAAGTTTTGGGCTGAGAGTTGGGGTTTGGCATTTCTAAAATAATTTTTATGTTTGTAAAATATTTTTATAATATGGTTCTACCAACCAAGTTGCATATTTGATTCATAATTAATATGCAAATAAAGTAAACATGAAACTACTTTAGATCTAATCTAAATAAATTCATGTAATTGAAACTATTTCAATTCTAATCAATCATAAATCATCTTAGATCAAATCTAATATATTTATGATGATTAAAAATTAGATTAAAATATTTTTAATCATATCATAAATTTTTTTAGATCAGATCTAAAATTTTATGATCAAGATTTTAGATCAGCACGTACTAGGACAACCTCTCCACTGTAAGGGATAAATCTTACAGCAGGACAACCTTATAATTAGTCCATACAATCTAAATATTTATTTTTAAATTTAAAATTTTTTAAATTTAATAAATTATAAATAAAATCAGATCATATCTAATAAATTTATGATTAGTGTTAGATCTATATGAACTAGGACAACCTCTCTATTATAAGGGATAAACCTTATAGGAGGATAACCTGATATTAGTTCGTATGATCAAAATTTTTAATTTTAAATTTAATTATTAGATTATAAATTAGATCTAATCTAAAAATAATCTAAACATGCATCATAAATTATGTAATAATGAATCCAGGCTTTGATACCAATTGTAGGAACTAAATCTAGAATTTTAGGATTAGATCTTGAAACTTTTTATGATCTATGCAGCAAAAAATAAAAATTAATCAAATTAATTTATAAAAATATCATAGAATCTCTAGATCTAAGATTCTATTATATGATTATAGAATGTAATTAAATCAAAAATTAAAAATTATTAGAAGAGAAAGTGTTGATCACATCAACATAGATCTATACTAGATCTAATATAAGTATGTAATAGGGGATTAGATCTGTATTACCTTTGCAAGTTAGATGTTCTAACTCACTGATCCGGGCTTGAAGATATAGCTCTGAGTTACACACGTGTTCGACCTCTAAAGATTGTCCACACGAGCCCACAAATGCTGATCAAAAATTCGGTGCCCAAAAATTAGCATAGTATACTAGTACTATGCTAATCCTTCTTCAATGATTTATCCGGATCTTTCTTCTTTAAGGTTTGGATATTTCAATATTTTAGAAGGAAGGGGAGAGATTTTTAACCTAAGATGACTCTCAAAAAAATCTTTAAGAAGGAGGAAAAGGAAAGAACAAAACAACCCTAGAAGAAGATCCTCTTCATCTTTTTTGTTCTCTCCCCTAGACACCTAGATTGGCATCTTTAAAATTTCCACGCCTAAGATGTTTCTCTTACAGGTCTTGCATGCCCAAAAACCCTCTCTCTAATGTCTGAAATACCTAAAAGAATCAGGCCAAAAGGACCTTCTTATATAGAGATATGTAGGAGTCCTTGTCTAGGATAAATACCTAGACAAGATAGGTCCAATTTAGGCAACTTATGGGGTGTCCAATACTTTGGTGCCCCCTGAAGGAAAATTCTGATTTTTCGGACCAGATTCGTTCAGATCTGATCAGATCAAGAGATATATTTTTTAAATTTTTTTTTGATTCAGATCAGATCTAAGATGCTTCAGATCTGATTATTATTATTTTAAAAATTAAAATAAAATTAAATAAATTAAATTAAATTAAATTTATCTTGAAGTGGATAATCCTATTATCCGTTGATGATCCTATAAGTAGCGAAAGATTCTGGATCAAGCCACGCAAGTGACTGGCCTCTACCGGTATCCACTTAGGTTGGATCTGAAGATCCTCTTCTTCTCTATCACGTCTTTAGAAATTAGATCTGGATCTGATCTAGAGGATCTTCAAAATTCCTTTTGAAGATCAGCAGTCGTCCTTTGCAGCAGTGCAGCCTTCTAGCTTTTACTCGCTTTTCTCTTGTCTAGATTGCACCAACCAAGGTCCAAAACTCTTTTGGACGTGGAGAGGAGAGGGAGAAGATGCTTTGGCATGGAGGAGAGGAGAAAAGGCCTTGGGGCGTGGAGATCTCAATTAATTCAGATACCTCTTTGAGTTGGGCGCAGGGTCTTATTTATAGACTAACTATGATCCAACTCTTCTTCCCAACCAATCATAATTCTTTGTGAAATCAGATCTAAATCTGATTGGTGGGAATAGAGTCCCTGGATTCCTCCTTAGAGGGTGCCTAAGACCAGTCAAAGTTGGTTCTTAGGAGAACTCTAATTGAAATCCAAAAAGGAGATGGAGTTCCTGTCCAACAGGGACTCCTGGGCGCCTCCATCTTGGGCACACGCCAAGGGTGGCGTGCGCCCTCTTTCTTGCCAGGTTCTGGCAGAGGAACAGGCCCCCACCAGCTCTCCAATAGGTGTGTGACACGTGGACAAAAGTCAAAGTGTCAATGGTCAACTTTTGACCAGTCAAAGGTAGACTTTTGACCAAAGTCAAAGAACGAGAAATGGCAGGTGATCAAAAATGGCAGATAATGTCCTACAAAATAAGACAACTTTTTCTGACTTGGACAACCTTCAGTCAGACCATATGAAGGTCTCTGATTGAGCACAAACTCCTTTGGCTCAGTGAGGACAACTTATTTATGATAGTAAAAGAAGAACGTTAGGTTCAATCGAGTGCTAGCATGATTTTCTTGAACCTAATTGAATCTCATTCAGATCAATTGAACTAGATCAGTTCAATTGATGATCACCAGATTCAAACCTTTATTTGTGTGACCCAGTTAGGTTCAGTTCTATATGGTAATGGGATATGTCATGATCTCTATCATCGACATCATCGAAACTCCTTTCGATGGATCAAAACTCTTCTGATTCGAATAGCTAGAATGATCGATCATCTAAATCATTCTAATTACTTCCAAAATCTACCAGTGACACCTAGCAGTATATGATGGCAATCCATTAGAGCTGAATGCGAATCTCTTGGTGCAGCTACTTGTGTGATTAAATTCTTCTATCTTGAGCTCCGATCAGATTAGGGTTAAGGTGAACTCGTCAAACCCTAGTCTCTGTCATATGATGTAATCATTCAATTTTAAGTCCAATGTGAAAACCTAAATAGAAACTCTTTCTATTATTTCACTCTGCCATGGTCATGGACTTCTGGACTTGATTCTCATGATCATCATAGGGCTGCTTCTCTACCACCGAGGTAGATAGATTCCATCTTGATGCTATCCAGTTCCTACAATGAACATGCTATAGCCAACATACACCTCAGGGTTCCATATGGTTAGGAGACTGAGTAATGGTGTAGTCAAACTATAACACCCTCAAGGTGAACTACCGATGCACCTCAAGTCAAAGAATCAGACACATCACTGCAGCATCGAGTCAGTCATCGACGAGAAGGTAGACTTCCTAATGACTACTCAAGGTGGTCACGCTCAGTGCCCTCGTTCTCTAACGAGTATCTATACTCTCACTCCGGTGTCTCCACACCATAGACTCAAGACTCATCTACTAAAGAGAAGTGATTATACACCAATCTTCTGGATCAATCACCATCCTCATGATGATCCTATGGTCGGAAGCATTTTATGAGTTAATAATGATTATTCATGTCTTAAATTTTTAACTCTTGAAAATATGAGTTATCATTATCATTAACTCAAAGGATATATCACAGATACTAAATACACATATGTGATAGAAAATAATTCATTTTATTAATTATAGTCAAAATTATAATTTTGCTCCTAGAAGTGTATTACAAGTGTCAGCCAATTCTGGCTTCTAGGACACATATATCTAATACCCCCTCCTTTCTTTTTTACATAGACCGGCAATAAGGGGCGCATAATAATTCCCTTTCCACCATAGAAAAAAAGGGAGAAAGTAAGGAGAGGGGGCGGCAAGCATGGGAGGAGTTTTAGTTTCCTAAAACTCTATCCAAAGGATTCGATATCAAAATAAATTCCCATATTTTGACTTAGTCCACACCTAACTACCATATAGGAAAGAGAGGGAGAGAGGGGCGTGCAAGAGAAAGCTTGGGAGAGGAGTTTTCTACGTACAAAATAAAGAAATAGGGGCATGGGATGGGCGTGGGATATAGGTGGCGTAAGGAGATGAATCCTAGTCTTACTAGAATTCTATATTTGACTTGGTCAAATATGGTTTCTCAAACTAAATTAAATCAAAAATAAATAAATTCAATTAGAATAGATCTTAATCCAATTAAGAATCTAATTAAATTAAATTAAATCTAATTTAATTCTTATTTAATTATTAATCAAATTAAAAATTAGGTTGACCCAAGTCCTAATTAAACTAGGACTAGTTCTTTCCTACACTTGGCTTATCTAGTAAACCAATTGAACTTAATTCAATCAAGTCCAAACTAATTTTAATTAAATTATATTTAATTAGACTTAATTTTGGTCCTCTAGTTTAATCAAATTAAGCTAATTAGTAATCCAATTGCTAATCGATCCTCCTTCAATACTTGCACTAGGTTAAACATCAATCGTATTGAATGTTTAATCCTAGAATGATTCTTAATCATTGATCAACCATCCGATCAGATCATGAACTCTTATGTATGTGATCCAATAGGTTCGAACCTAAGTTGGTAGCATAAAAATAAATTTTTGTACCAATTAAAATGACCATCTAGTAATGATATCCGACGATCGGATAAGTCGATTGTATAGAATAACATTCTTAGAATCCATATGGATATAGTTTTCATATAATTCATTTTCTTGACCAAAATGCTCGTAGGATACCTCAGAGTTTAACTATCAACACTGATTAGATCACCCACATTGTATTTTAAAAAAATCAAATCCATCTGATGGATTACTCTGACTAAGGTTTTGCTATATTAAAATACAGTGATACATTCTTCTCTAACTCTTATAGTAGTTAATTCCATCTTGATCATACACCAACTTTATAAGTACTTGACTGTGTCCAGAAGTATTTCGTTACTGAATTAAAAATTTAGTTTGTTCGATACCAAAGCATAGTGAGTTGCTTGCAAGTCACTGAGATGATCTCAGGTATAAGAAATACTTATACCTATATCCCATCAGAGAAATTCTTGACAGCAGAATGCTCTGAAGTTGATCATGTTTCATGATAATGTATTCTTACATCTCATCTATATGCCATACTAGTATCTTTATACTCCTTAGTTAAGAGAACAACCAATCTATATGGCATACAGCGATCTATGCTCGATAGATGCTGTCGTCCTTATTAACAGCCTATCATTTGATCGTGAATAGTTTAAGGACTAATCGATAAATTTTTTTTTTATCAAAACTAAATAGTTCTAAGAACTTCATCATAACAATGAAGTTCATTAGAAGATATAGATTTTATAATAAAAAATATCAAAATATTTATTTTATTTATTAATAAATTAAGTATAATTACAAGGTTTGCTCAACCATCAATAAGCTGGCGATTGATTTTAGAACATATTTTTTAATAATCACTTCATGATTTACACTAACCAATTTATTGAAATACATTAAATTTTATTTCTATACATTTACTCAAAGTTTTGTCATCATAAAAAAGAGAAAGATTGTTGACTCCATGATTAATTTTGATGATTGTCAAATTTTGAATATTTAATCATTTGTTTCATGAGTGAATATAGGTCTTTTCAGATATTTAAATTGAAGAATTAATTTAAAAAAAATCTATGCAAAAATCATCAAATCAAGGGCTTTAAAGAATTAATTTTTGAGTTTCAGACTTGGAGGTGTCGACCCCAGGAGCAAAAGTGTTGACCCCTGAAATGAAACAAAAAGATTAAGATTTTAATGTTCAGAAAGTTCAGATGTCGATCTTAGGAGCAAAAATGTCGTCCTCAGTCTTTTGGCATACGCTGGCATGGACTAGGACATAGAGGGGATGACCTCTAGGTCGACCCCTGTGCCAGAAGACGACCCCAAGGTCGACCTCTATTGCATAGAACAGAAGACAAAAAGTAGATTTTTTCAAATCTCAGAAGGTGTCAACCCCAGAGCAAAAAGTATTAGCACTTGAAGAAAATATGTCAACTCCAAGAAAAAAGTGTCGATCCCAAGCACGGGATAGAGCATAATGGCTAGTTTTCTGCACTTCTCTAACGGACTTTTCTCCACTCCAATGGCTAGTCCAAGTTTTCCAATGGGCAAAATTCACTCAAAAGCCACTTTTAAGTATAAAAAGAGTTAGAAAAACTTTTCGAAATAAGAGATTAAGGATTTAAGAAAGAAAATCATTCAAGAAGAATGTGTTACATTTGAATATCCAATAAAAAGAGAAAAAAGAGAGATTTGAGCTTCAAATTCAAAGGGCCTTCAAGAGTTATCTTCCGTAATACTTCAAGCAAATCTCTCAGCATTAATTAAAGTGAAGTGAAGCTTCAAAAGAATATATATTCAGCCACTTCTTCGAGCTTTAAAAGAGTTTAATTTTTATTTTATATTTTATGCTGAATTTTCATATATTGTATTTTTATTTCTTTACAAGCTTTTTGGAAAAAAAAAACTTAGGATGTAGGCTAGTCCAAGTCGAAAATTAGATGGTGTAAAGTTGTGAATGATGCTCCTAGTTTAAAACCAACGGAGTTAATAGTGAACCTAGAAAACTATCAGTGTAGGATTGTGGTTGATGAGTTCGACAAAATCAACTGGATTTGTTTGTGATCACGGGTCAAAACAAACGTACTATAATCTAAAGATTATAATGAAACTCCCAAGAAAAGCTTGAAAAGTAGATGTAGGAGCAGGTTGCTCTGAACTTCTATAAAAATCTTTATGTGTTTGCATTGTATTTTTTCTTTTCTTGCCTTCGTTACTTGCTTTACATATTTATGTTATCTAGTTGATTTTGATTTTACTGCTGTATTGCATATCCACCACAAATACTCAAGTTCTATTAATTAGAAGCATATTATAGATTTAAAGTTTAATTTGACCAAAATTTTATAAACCCAATTCACCCCCTCTATCTTGGGTTGCTATCTTTGGGTAATAATGTTGATAAAATTTGGGCATTGTTAAATGATTTGCTGAAGAGCTACAACTTATGTAATATTTCAAATGTAAAAAGTGTTAAAAATAGTGAGGGACAATCAACTATCAAGTCAAAGCTTGATTATGATGATAGCGCTTTACTTTCTTTTATTTAAAGTAAAAAGAAAGCTAAAGTAACAATTATGACTGAGTTGGACCATTATTTAGAGGATGATGTATTATCTTGGTCTGATGATTTTGATATTTTGGTGTGGTGGAAGCAAAATAGACTAAATTATCCTACATTGCAAACTATTGCTAAAGATGTGCTTGCTATTCCTATGTCTACAGTTGCTTCCGAATTTACTTTTAGTACAAGCAGTAGACTTGTGAATGCTCATTGAAGCCGACTTCATGCAAAAATAATTGAGGCATTGATGTATGCTAAAAATTGATTATTGGCTTCCAAAAGAAAAGATAAATTAAATTTAACATTGTCTATTAGTTTGTGTAATTTTCACTATATTAACGTGCTTATCTTATTTTGAATCATTAATAGATGGATCATTAGCTACAAATCATTATAATGATGATTGTCATTTGGATTGTTCAGATAATAATATTTTTATTTTATGATTATTTTTCTAACTTTATTATATATATTTATTTAATTATATATTTATTTTTTTAATTATTTATTATAGGGCCTACTATTTGCCTTGAATGACTTGTGGAGTTGTAGTTATCACTTCGTAGAATTATTTGAAAGTTTGGTATTCAAGTTCACTATTTTTTCAACATCAAACTAAATTTTTATAGGTGAAATAATGGATTTAATAGTTATGTTCTATGTTGAATTGTAATTCTATTTTTATGTTTGATTTCTATAAATCTTGACTTATAAATTATATTCTATGTTGAATTGGTGATTCCATTGTAGTTGATAATATATTAATATGCATAAATTATTTTGGTTGTTTACTTTTTTTTGGGTATGAGGTGGGTATGGGTTGGATATGAGAAATGGGTAACTCATGGGTATCCCAAACTCATTGGATATGGGGATGGATATTTTTTTTTTTATCCGATCGGGTACTGGTTAGGATTTGGATATAGCATATTAAGTTTGGATTTATGGATGGATAGTACAATATCCTACATAAATTCTATCCGCTGCCATCTCTAAATCAACCACAAGATGTCGCCATAAAAATTATATTGCTAGAAGTTATATTGCAGATAGAGTATCATTGAACCACCTGCTAGTTGATCTCCACGGGGTTTAGATCTTCTTTAAAAATAAAAAAATATGAGCTAAGGGTGGCGAGTTTTGAGATCCATGGTTGATCACTTACGTATCAACCCCTACCAATAATTTTTATATCGTCTCTTGTGCACAAGTCTCAAAGTCTTTCATTAATCATAATATGATATTTGGAAGGAAAATTATGTTATTTTGGATGCATGGAGGATCTTATAAACCACCCCATTTTGGGTAAGGGATCGATAATTTTTTTTCGCTCGGAGACGTTCCTACCTCTGTTTTGTCTTCTTTTGTATTATCTTTTTCTTTTGTTTTAGCCCTTTAACTTTTTCTCTGAAAGCAAAATACCTCCCAAAATTTGATCTGGTCGAGTTGGTGATGTTTTTATTTTTTATTTTTAATAAGCAAACAGGATTTAGAGGGGGGCAAGCTAGGCAACCCGGCGTAGCTGTCTCTTCTGAAAGTGACCATGAGACCTCAAAACCCAGGATCACTTGATTGAAAGCCAAAGTCCGTTCCATTAAGCTACCACTGTTGATGTTTTTATTAATAATGGTCCTATGGCGTGGAATTTATAAAAGAGAGATGCTTCAATAGCTGAGGAACGTGAAAGCCGCTGCCGTTTCTTTGACACAGTCGCTAATGACAAATGCGACACAAGTTGCAAATGGTTGATGTGAAAATGTTTGTGAAACTAATTTAAGGCCATGTAGCAAATGATCAGAGAGCATCTCCATGTCCTTTCTGACTTTTGTTGTACTGTGCATTAAAAAGATGGTGGTGAATGGCGAAACGTGGTCAGCTATTACAAAATAGAGTAGCTTCTTGTAAAGGGCCGTCATAATGAACCATGCACAGAAGTTCCATTCAGACCAATTACCTAAGACACGGGTCCAGAGCAGACTAATGAAGCACTTTAGGATATATCTGGAGGTTAGTTTTGCTAAAATGCTGCCTACCTGCACCCAGCTGAATGGATCATTTAATGGATAAGTTATTGGGTTTGATTTTTGTGAAACCAAACTGGACCTTAATTAATTTGATTATTTACTCTATATACATATAATTGGATTTGGCTATACTGGAGTAGATCTCACATAGATCTGATTAGATCTATATTGGATAATGAAAGTCTATTAATAATCTAAATAATTGGATGCGCTTTACTACCTCTAAACTATTTATAAATAAAAATTATATGATTTGAAGATTTCAAACCCATGCTTTAAATGATATAAGTTGATGTTATTTAGATTTTAGACTATCTATTTTGGATCATTTGTTGCATAAATTAGGTATCTACAAATCACGTGATTTTTGATACGTGAGCAATGTAAAAAATAGTAGGTTATATCTAATGATTCCAACCAGTAGAACTTTCATCATTTAATATATCCAATCGAATATAAATGGAGATCTACTCAAGTTTGGCGTAGTCTAACACGCCTATACTCTTTTTCTATATATGTAGCTCCTCTAGCCTTCTGTCACTTATGTACCTACCCTGTAGACAGCCTTAAATTTGGATGGTAAATGAGCTGCCGCGCTAGAATATGATGTCAGCAGCGCACCACCTGTTTGCCATGGGGAAGGTCTTAAAGTTTTTAGAAGATAAGAAGAGAGCTGACACCTGTTTAAAATGATTCGCTGCAGGTTTCCATTGAGTTACCATCTGATTCATCACAAGCTACCTTGTTCTCGTCTTTCCACCTGAGCAGTTCAAGCATGAGCGTATTTACTGGCAGATGGCACTTAGATCCTATTCAAATGCAGGGTTCATGGTGGGGGACCAAATGACCATATAATATGGCCAACATTTTCAAAGTTTCCAAAGACCTTTAGAAAAAGGAACCTGAACAAGGAGAAACCAAAAGACTCCACGTCGCCAAGCAGAGAAAGTTGGCTTGGAGAATGATTGTTGGGTGACTTGGGTCACAGAAGTAAGTAAAAAAAATATAATCAAAGTTTGAAAGTTAGAAGAAGCCCAGAATATTTTTCAGAAAGGTGGCATTCATAGTGAGCTTCTTGAGGAGAAGGGAAGAGAATTGAATTTGATATTGATGCGAAAGGAGGTTAAAACAAAATAATGGATTTAAAAGGGAAAAAAAAAAAAAAAACTAGTGCAAACCCTTGTACTTTGAAATATGTAATTATTCAGCTAAAAAACATATTCTATAGCTCGGGAACTATCTTGGTCATTCCATGCATAAAATTTTAAATTTTTTATATTTTCTCCCTGATAACATTAAACACGTTTATTTTCTGAAGTAAATGGAATTTCTTGGACAGTTTTGGCTCACGAATTATCAATATTGAGCTTCTACATTCCAGAGCGAGGTTTGTGGTTTGGATTAACCTAACACACTAACTCGTGCCTGCAAGCTTGTCTACTATATCACTTATTCTCCTCTAACATCGGCAGCACCAGAGCACATAAAGAGATGGAACGGTTTAATTTGTGAAGGCAACATGCAAAGGTAACCCATGAGAGAGAGTAATTATATGCACAAGCATTCAAACTTGGCCTTAATCAAAATCCCACGTACACATCATCTTGTTCGTTTTTTTAAATAATTAATTTACTAAATTTCCAAAGCATTTCCAATAAGCTTAAATTAATATAGAAACTTCAAGCTTATACAATTCTAGGCCCGCACAAATAAGCCATTCGCATACCATCCGGAGAGTGATATCATGCTCCCTGTACAGTGTTTCAAGTCTTCACTGCGAAACAGTGAGGATTTTGTGCTACGTTTGCACTGGAAACAAGAAAGAACAAATATATTCATGCTTAAGTACTCTTGCCCTAACCGCCCGTTGTAAGTCCAGTAGTTTGATCCTTAAGGGCTGCTTCCTTCTTCTCCTTATTTTCCCTGTATTCTCCATAAGAGTAGGAAGCTAGACCCCAAAGGCAGAGGCCCAGGGAGACGCCCTTCTCGCTGGTAAACTTCTCGTGTAAGAAGATGGCAGCAAAGAGTTCGATCACGGGAATGAGCACTGCAATGATAATTCCAGCAAGCAAGGTATTGACACAGAAGATAACTCCTACGGTGCCTAAGAAGAAACATTGCCACAAGATTGCGGCCCAGACAAGCACCATGTAGTATTTAACCTCCCCTAGTCCATACTGCCTTGCCTCCCTTGGAATAGCCTACAAAATTAAAATGATGAATAAAAGTAAAATATTCGAGATTTTAATAGCTCAACCAAAATTCATCATCACTGATCTGATTGATGATGAATCCGATGTTATCCAGCAAAACATGATGAAATGAAATTCTTTGTTGTGTGAACTGCAAATATAATACCATCATAGATAATTGCTACATCATTCATCACAATAATTCTTTATCACCACGTGTATCATACTATTGGTATTTTGTCATATTTCAAAAATAAATAACAGCCATCCACCTCCAAAATGGATGATATACTGTCATGCAAAAAGAACTGAACTCAATTTAAAATGGTATACCGTTGTAGGTTTGTGTTTTGGCCGGTGTTGTTTCAAAAAAAATAAAAATAAAAATAAAAATAAAAATAATAATAATAATAATAATCAAGAAACTAAAGCAAACATATATGAAAATAACTAATGGAAACAAGCTCATAAGCCATTATCTGCCCGACCCCTATTCAATTTGAGCCAGATATACGAACTGGATCTACAGCACGATCGGGTCCTAGTTTTTGTTAGCAAATTAAATTGGCAGCAATTTTTGCATGGGGCTTAAACGACAAACTTTTCCAACCGGAACATTGCAGACATGCTGCAGCTATTTAATTCATACTGACGCCCTTCGAATGTCGTGCCTTTAAAGCATAGATTAGCACGGAACTGGCACGAGGCACTAGGTGCCCCACGTGTGGATCTTGTTCAACATCTAAGATCTGAGGCATGCTTGCATATAATTTTGTTTATTTCTAATTTTCTGCGCAAAAACAAAAATATTCATTAAAAATGGTATTGCTACAGGGGGATCCATCCAAACCACAGTTTAGTTGAATCCAACCCCGACACCGTCCGAACGTACCTATAGGCTTATGGATTTAGATATGGGATGAAAATTAGACCCACCAAGAGTTACCGATCGGTCAGGTCTGGCTGAGACCAATCTGAGGGTACGCAATCAATTATCATGGATCTGACTTAGCCCATATTATATAGTTTATCCCATACGGCCGTGTATAAATATTTCGCTAATCTTTAAGGACAATAGGGTACTTGCAAAAAAACCTTTGGTCCATCAATGACCAAAATGGACCATTGCAAAAGAAAAAATAAGTACAGTTGTGTCTCATGAACTTTGATATATTTATAAAATCTGGTTATTTATTTTTTTGATTTCCTTTTTCCCTTCTATTTCAGCATGGATGCTCTGCGATGCGCAGGCCGCACCGTAGTGCTGTGCGATCCTTGATATCTTCGTTTGATGATCATCCATCTTTTGGTGGCAGCGATCCAAAGCTGTACAGCATTGGATGTTGTGGCACGCGCAGAGCAAGGTTCATGATTGCTGCTCTTTACTTTAATTTGTAACTAGCTTCTTTAGAGCCGGCACCACTTACTTCTTAAAGAATTAACCGTAAGTCAAAGTGAAAGTAAAGTAAGTGCATGTGTTTATTTATCACAAAAAAGTGCATGCATTTTATTTTCCTTTCAGATTTTCTAGATTACCTCAAAGTCCTTGTTCACCAGCATTCCAATGGTGCAGAAAGCCGTGGCAAAGAACCCCATCACCAGTTGCATCTCCATCACCAGCGTGTAGGTGATCACCTGCCTCGCCTTCCGGTACGTCAGCTCCACCAGCGGCAGTATCAATCCGTAGAGCGCCGCCGTCCCCAGCGTCAGGAAGAACCCCGTCAAGTACTGCCCTTGGCTCACGTTATCCGGCCGGTCCGAGCTCGTGTGGAGGCCCAGCATAACCGCCCCCACGGTCAGCAAAGCAATGGAGTTTATAGAATAAGGTGTAAACTTTTGCTTCACAATAAGGAAGGCAAAGGAGGCCGTGAAGGCCAGTTGAGTGGAGATGAGTATCGCCGAGGTGGAGACAGGGAGGAAGGAGAGGCCGTAGGCGTAGAGGAAGTCGTCGGTGCCGGTGAGGAGGCCGAGGACGACGCAGGCGAGGAAGAGGCGAGGGGTGAGGAAGAAGAGCTTGGTGGGGTGGTGGTGGTCGGAGGCGAGGCGGCGGCGGTAGAGGTAAGAGATGGAGAGGGGGAGGAGGATGAGGGGCCAGCCGCCGGTCTCGAGCCAGCTGGCTAGCCACTGCCGGTGGCCGCCGTGGCGGAAGTAGAGGCGGGAGACAAGCGGACCGCCGGTGTCGCCGACGAACAGGAGGAGGCAGTTGAGGACGACGAGGGCCATCTTGAGGCGTTTGCTCATTTGGGGGTCCTTGGGGTGGTGGTTTTGCTGGCCTTCCGCATCCATCATCCCCGTGCTTCCTCGGAGCTGTGAGTGGTATGCAGTCAGTCTCAAAGGCCTTTTTGTCGTTATATATTCCTTCCGACCTCCCCTATTGCGGCACGGAAGCTACGGGGACCGGCAAGCAAACCCAAGCAAGAAACCTCAGGCATTGGATTCACTCAAAACCACTCAACTTAAACTAGCAATATCAGATGAAAGAAATGCACTACCAAATAGAAGCACGGATCCCCTTAGCGGCACCGTACGGTGTGGTGCACCGGTAGATGCCATCCATCGTAAGATAGACAGTCACGGTGCCGCATGCACACTGCAAGGAACCGGTAATTATTAAACAGGTTACGGATTGTATCTTTCACACAGAAGAAGAATGATGTTTTTCTTTTTTTTGCAAGCATCCATCGTTGGATGGAGCAATTGTTACTTTAAGATTCATACGGATGGATGACTCAAAAGATTCGAAGGGCTTTGAGAGCTGTGTGGAGCACCATTCGATGATCCACGCCGTGAAAGAAGATCAATCGTTCTTTCAAGTGAAATACATTCAGACCTTTTATGTCTCAAACCGTACACCCGGGCTATGAGGTAAGCAAAGGTTAAGTTGGTCAATTACATCTAGAATCTGCCTTTGGTCATCCAGCTAGGTTGTGCAAATCTTAATTTATGCAATTTGAGCCACATGATGCCCTCAGGGAAGTGCATGAGAGCACTCCGCTATATGGTGCACTACATGACGGACCCAGTTCAATCCCAAACGAAATGGGGATTGGGTGTTACATGAATTACTTCTAAAAAGTGATTACATTACATGCACTAATTGGAGCAGCTTTGGCATCGCTGTTACACCTCAAACAGCCCAAACATTTGCCCCTGCCATCAAAGGCAGTTGGCAGGGGCCATCGGCGCACTTGGATATGGTAGTGAGAAGCCATGGGCCACCCCACCGTTGGTGGCGAACGAAGGCTAGAACCAAATAATGGAGCAACTGTGCCACCAAGTATTTGAACATCATAACCAACTAATTGTATATCTAACACCTATCTCTGTTGGGCATTTTCTTTTTTTTTAAAAAAATAGATATATTAAACATTCATATATATAGATAAATACATTCATGAAAATTAGAAAATAAAATATTCAAAAATTGACTCGTGCTTGACATATATTCCAAACATATATTAATGTGGCAGTCGTGATGGTGGTTTTGATCAGTGCTGATGAATTACCTGTCTAATTGAAGAAAACACACTTTCACATAATCTTTTGCCACTGGGCCTGAGAAATGGATTGCAATCCGAACAGAGTCTCCAGTGTAAGGCTCAAATTAACTATAAATTATGGCCACTAGAGAACAACTCAAAAGTTCTAGAAGGCCCAGTGATTAAAGAATCGCAACAAAGAGGAACCAAAAGGTTCCACCTCACAAAGCATACAAAGGTGACTTTGCTTATGATAGTTTATGTC
>QRFJ01000185.1:857645-860145 GCA_006176705.1 Cocos nucifera
GCCATTAAGCAGAAGGCGGGGGAACCCATCCGGGCCTACGCCACCCGGTTTAACACTGCCGCGCTGGAAGTTCGGAACCTGGACCAATCAGTCGCCATGGCCGCCCTCAAGAGCGGTCTTCAAAAAAATAACTTGCTGTTCTCCCTGGAGAAAAGGTACCCTAGGGACCTCACCGATCTACTGGCTCGGGCCGAGAGATATGCCCGTGCGGAAGAAGCCTTCAAGTCGAAGGACGAAGAAGCCTTAAGGGAGCGGCTGGCAGGCAATGGGGAGCCGAATGAAGTTCGACCGTGCTCACGAACTCCCTCCGATAGCAGGCGGGCCGAACTCTTCGGCTTACAGAGAACGCGAAGAAGCCCTCCTCCCAAAAGATTCCGCCAACTATGCCCCCTCAACGCTCTCGAACTCAGATCTTCACCGAAGTTAAGAACCAACTGCCAAGATCCGAAGGGTTACGGTCTCCCTCAAACAAGCATGACCGAAGCAAGTACTGCCTCTACCATCGTGACCACGGCCACACACTGAGGAGTGCATCCAGCTCGAGAACGAGATCGAGGAGCTCGTAGAAAGGGTGGCTGGGTAAATTCATTCGAACGAGCCTGAAGATCAGACAAAGGGCGCCTGCCGTAATAAGAAACGTAATAGTCGGCCGCCTCACTAGTCGTCAACGTTACCCAGGACCCCCAGCATGGAAGCCAAGAGAAGCATGCTTCAAAGTGAGGAAGCCAGCATGAGGTAGAAAAGGTCGCCAGTAACTTTCTTTCAATGAAGTTCTTCCCTTTCAACAGTGTATTATTTTTCGACGCCAAAACTATGCAATGACAGGGAAAGAAGCAGTCAACAGTCGCCGTATTAGGAAGGAAGACCTCGTCCTAACACAAACAGGTCAAAGAGCAGTTCGGCCAGAGATAAGATCTCTTCCGAAAGACAACTCGGCCAGAGATAAGATCTCCTTCGAGCAACCACCTCGGCTAGAGATAAGATCTCTCCCGAGCAGTTCGGCCAGAGAATAGATCTCTTCCGAAAAGCAACCAGCCAGAGATAAGATCTCTCCCGAGCCAACCACCCCCATCGGCTAGAGATAAATACTCTCCCGAGCAGTCGGCCAGAGATAAGATCTCTCCGAAAAAGCAACCCTCGGTCAGAGATAAGATCTCTCTCGAGCGACAACTTCGGCCAGAGATAAGATTCTCCCGAAGTGAAGGCCTCGTTCGCCAAATAGACGGAGATGTGGGGGAGAGCCTGACAATGGCCCTTAGTTGCCCCCCACAGCACGTAGAGTAAATAGAGGAGGGTCTCGTCCTTAAACCGCGAGAAGAATCGAGTCGCACAGGCCCTCGTATCACCTTAGACGAGATGGCAGAACGGGCCGCGTACCACCGTTCCGCATTAGTGCCCCCCACAAATCCGTTAGGAACCAGGAGGACGACACTCGTCCCTATCCCACCGACGATGACGCAAGGGGCGCGAGAGCAGACACTGAGGCTACTGTAACCACCCGCCGTATCCGTTATAAGATCAATCGGCGAAGCCCGCGAGCGGCGAGGAATGCCCCACTCGCGAGCCGATACGGAAAAGTACCCACGCCGGCCTTTATATCTCTACGCACAATAAATCAACCCTCTATCTAATCAGCGAGGGGCCTTTCTCACGTCTGGCACGATGCGATCAATCCACCATCATATCATCGCTATATGACGACCAGTCGACGCATCTCGCTTGCAACAGAGCCCAGATTGTCGCTCATTCACAAAGGACGAGAATGGGGGGAGAGCCTCGGAACACACTACATGGAGTGCCGATTGCCGCCGCGAATATCACGACCGTATCTATGCGGGCTACAAAGCCGAGGAGGACCTTACGCCTCACACACCGTGATATATAGCAGTGGCGTCCGCGAGCAGGCCTCTCCGCGCGCGACAAAGCGAGGAGCGGAAGCTATGGCCGGCGGCGCGTAAGGACGAGCGCACGACCGCGATATGGGTATACGATCAGTTGCTATGTACCAATACCGCGTCCAGCAAGGTCCGCAGATACGAAAGGGCACACGCGAGCGGGCGAGCGATATCTTGAATCAGATACGTCCTCAGAGACACATGACTAAATTCTATCACGAGATCACACGTTAACGTCTCATCATCAACCTTTAGACCGAACATTAGGAGCGCGACCCGAAGTGTGCACATCAGCTCCGGCAGCTCTCTACTGAGAACTTTGCTGATCCCAGCGCTTCGGCACACCACACAACACGCGATCCTATATATATCGATGAGATACGAGTACACCCGCGATCCCTTAGCCAGAGATGAGCAACCCCACACCAGCGAGCTCTTAGCACGCGCTTCACCGCGTTAGAAGAGAGTGGTCTGCGATAGCGCTCGGAGACGTTCAACTCGAGAGTAGACATCGGATTCTCTATACCACGCCTCGTTGATAATGAACTATATCTATATAATGAGGACCACGCGCGAATCGAGAGAAACATGTATCCGATACTATC
>QRFJ01000185.1:863774-1100167 GCA_006176705.1 Cocos nucifera
TATCTTTCGGATGGCAAAGGATTCATCTTTTGCCATATAGCTTCCTGATATCAGGGCAGATCGGCAAATTTACACTCAATCGGACACCGAGGCTTGGAAACTACAATGTTGGAGAGACTTCGAGTGAAAATTCTCCTTCAGTAGTCGAACCTATCTCGGACTCACTCCAGTGATCGAACCCTAGTCGAACTTCTTTAAGCACCCAAACTTCCTCCAGCGGTCGAACTTTTACCAAACTCCTCCTTCAGTTGGATTTCTCCAGGAGCCAAACTCCTTCCGAATTACTCCAATAGTCGGATTTCTCCAGGAGCCGAACTCCTCCAATAGTCGGATTTTTCTTAGAGCCAAACTCCTTCCGGATTACTCCAGCAATCAGATTTCTTCAGAAGCCAAACTCCTTCCAGATTACTCCAACAGTCGAATTTTTTCAAGAGTCGAACTTCTTCCAAACTTCTCTAGCAGTCGGATTTCTCCTGAAGTCAAACTCCTTCTGGATTACTCCAGCAGTCGAATTTGTCCAAAAGCCGAACTCCTTTCGGATTACTCCAGCAGTCGGATTTCTCCAGGAGCCAAACTCCTTTCGAACTCCTTCAGTAGTCAAATTTTTTAGTAGTCGAACTCCTTTCGAATTACTTCAACAGTTGGATTTCTCCTAAAGCCGAACTCCTTCCGAATTCCTCCAGTAGTCGAATTTCTTCAAGAGCCAAACTTCTTCCGGATTTCTCCGGCAATTGAATTTCTCCAAGAGCCAAACTCCTTCCAAACTCCTTCAGCAGTCGAATTTCTTCTGAAGTCAAACTCCTTTCGAATTACTCTGGCAGTCGGATTTCTTCAGAAGTCGAACTTCTTTCGAATTTCTTCAGTAGTCAAATTTCTCCAGGAGCCGAACTCCTTCCGAATTTCTCCAACAGTTGGATTACTCGAGCAGTCGGATTTCTTTAGGAGTTGAACTCCTTCCGAACTCCTCCAGCAGTTAGATTTCTACAGGAGCTGAACTCCTCCAGCAGTCGAATTTCTCCAGGAGCCAAACTCCTTCCAAAGTACTCTAGCAGTCGAATTTCTTTAGGAGTCGAACTCCTTCTAGATTCCTCTAGTAATTGGATTTCTCCTAGAGCCAAACTCCTTCCAAACTCCTTCAGCATTCAAATTTCTCCAGGAGTCGAACTCCTCCAATAGTTGAATTTCTTTAGGAATCAAACTCCTTTTGGACTTTTCCTTCAGAAAGATTCTTACAGGCGATCCCACTACTGAACGGTTATAATTATCATTTATCAGGATAGTTACGATTGTCATTTATCAGGATAATTATGACTGACATTTATTAGGATGGTTATGATTATCATTTATTAGGATGGTTATGACTGTTATTTATCAGTCTGTTACAGGCAACCCCACTAACTAGCTCCGTCTATAAAAAGGGATCCTACATATATGTTTTTTTTAAGCTCTCTTTTTCTTCTCGAAACTCTATCGAACTCTTGCCTGAGCACTTCATTTTTAATGGCCAGAAGAGCTGAGTTGATCATCTAAGGGTCCAGCCAAAGCCACCACCACTGACTTCGGATGGAACTTTATTTTGTAGGTCACCGGTGACCTCGTCCCCTCCACTCCAACTTCCGACTTGATCAGATTCTATACCAAAAGAATTGATGCTAGAGGAAGGGCCTCTATCTCTGAGGTATCCTTGTTCTTAAAGAAGTGCTCAGTCGATCCTAGCGACCTTCTTCTTCAAGGTTCATCTCCATCCTCTTCCTCGATCCTAGAAAATACCTCCAAAGAAGGTGGCTACCCAGAGATCTATCACTTCTACCATCAGGTCTAAGCCAGATCAATCTATTTCTGCTCCATCATCGGTGCTTCTGTCACCACCTCCACCGACGATCATGGTAGATTCGAAATAATTTAACCTATTGATGCAGCGGGTTCAGGGCCTCATCGAAATGGTGCAGACCATGCGGCAGCCCTCGGTGGCGGTTCCGTCAGAAAATACATCATCGAGATGTCAGGAGCCGATTCCAAGGAGGGGCACTTGGGCTAGCATACCCGTCGCCGCAGGAAAGAAGAAACAGAGAGCAGAGGATCCTTGCTTGGATCATGATTCTTTTCTGGAAGGAATCTTTTCTATCTACAATCGAAAACCTCCCAAGACCTGCGATCGAGTTGACGATCTTGATCAAAAACTACGGAGGATGGATCGACAGATTGAGAAGCTCGGCCACATCATCCTAGCTCACCATGATGACGTCTGCATCGATCTCCCTTTCTCTTCCTAAATTATGCAAGAGCCCATTCCATCGAACTTCAAGCTTCTTCGATTTGAAAGCTACGATGGAACCTCTGATTCGATCGATCATCTGAAAGGCTTTCGGACCATGATGTTGCTCCATGGCGCACCAGACGCCATATCATGCCAAGCTTTCCCATCTACCTTAAAGAGAGCAGCAAAAAATTGATACTCGGCATTGAAGTCAGGTATGATCTTCTTCTTTGACCAGATGAGCCATCAGTTTGTGGCTCACTTTGTTAGCAGTCGACGTCCACGCTGAGGTTCGGATTTTCTGATGAACATCAAGCAGAAGGAGAAAAAATCCATCCGAACTTATGTCACTCGGTTTAATGCAGTGTGTTGGAGGTCCAAAACTGGACCAGTCGTTGCGATTGGTCGGCACTCAAAGGCACCTTCGAAAGAATGATTTGCTGTTCTCCTAAAGAGAATATTTAGAAACTTGCCGATCTGCTGCTCAAGCGAGGGATATGCCCATGTGGAGAACGAGTTGAAGTGAGAAGCCGTAAGAGAGCGACAGGCGGAGAGTCTAGTAACCATGACTAATGGGGCTGAATGAGGTTCAGTGTGCTCAATGGCTCCCCCGAGCGTAAGCAAGGTCGAACTCCTTTTACTCGTCGTCAAGGAAGTCTTGACAAAAGGGCATGAAGTTATCCCCCCAGGAGATTTCACAGGAGGGCCGAATGAAGCTCGGCATCTCATGGACCCCCCCTCTGAGTGCAAAACGAGCTCGGAATTCCTCCGTGAGCTCATCATCAAAGAAGCCCCGATAAAAGACACAATTCTTCCCTAGAGATTTCACAGGAGGGCCGAATGAAGCTCGGCCATGTCACGGATTCTTCCGAGAGCAAGTGAGGCGAACTCCCTCGAGCTATCAAGGAAGCCCGACAAAAGAGCACAAAATTCCCTCCCAGGAGGTTTCACAAGGAGGGCGAATGAAGCTCGACCATACTCACAGACCGCCCCCCCCCCGAGCGCAAGCGAGCCCGAATTTTCTCCGTAAGCTCGTCATCAAAAAAGCTCCCAAAAGGGCACGAAGTTCTCCCTCCAGGAGATTTCATAGGAGGACCGAATGAAGCTTGGCCATGCTTACAGACTTCCTCCGAGCGCAAACGAGGTCGAACTCCTCGAGCTCATCGTCAAGGAAGCCCTGACAAAAGGGCACAAAGTTCTCCCTCCATGAGGTTTCACAGGAGAACCGAATGAAGCTCAACCACACTCACGGACTCCCCATAAGCGTAAGCAGGGCCGAACTCCTCCTCGAGCTCATCGTCAAGGAAGCCCCAATGGAAGGGCACGAAGAAGTTTTTTTCAGAAGGTTTCACAACTACGCCTCCCTCAAAGCTCTACAGATGTTGGCCTGAAGCAAGTCAATGGCACTATCGCAGCTAGAACCATTAATGAGGAAGGAACAACAAGAAGATCGGTCGCCTTTCAGCATCATCGATGCTATCTTTGGGGGCCCTAGTACTTCGGTGAGTTGCCATCTCTCAGCCTCAGAGCTTGGAGAAGCTTGCCCCGAATTGAAAAAGCCCATATGAAATAGAGGAGGTCGTCTGGTCCGAGATTTACCGTCTAAAGAAGCTCGGAGGAACAATGCTCCCACGAATTTGAGACTCAGAGAATCTGAGAATGGAAGAAGCAATCAATAGTGGGCATATTAGGAACAGAAGAAGAACCTCATCCTTACATGAGCAAGTCGAACGCCTCGTTCATTTTAGACGAGATGGGGGGAGAGGCCCTGACAACGGCCCTTATGTGCTCCCACAGCCCGTTAGGAATGGGAGGAGAACTCATCCTAATGTGAGCAAAGTCGAAGACCTCGTTCATTTTAGATGAGATGGAGGGAGAGGTCCTGACATGGCCCTTATGTGCCCCACAGCCTATTAGGAACAGAAGGAGAACCTCATCCTAACGTGAGCAAAGTCGAAGGCTTCATTCATTTTAGACGAGATGAGAGAGAGGTCCTGATAATAGCCCTTATGTGCCCCCACAGTCCATTAGGAATAGGAGAAGAACCTCGTCCTAACGTGAGCAAAGTCGAAGATCTCGTTCATTTTAGATGAGATGGAGGGAGAGGCCCTGACAATGGCCCTTATGTGCCCTCCATTCATTTTAGACGAGATGGGGGAGAGGCCCTGACAATGGCCCTTATGTACTCCCACAGTCTGTTAGGAACAGGAGGAGAACCTCATCCTAATGTGAGCAAAGTTGAAGGCCTCGTTCATTTTAGATGGGATGAGAGGAAAGGCCCCAACGATGGTCCCATTATGCCCGACAACAATATGAGATAAGATCTCCTTCAACCTCGATCGGAGATAAGATCTCCCCCGAGCTTCAACTACAACTTCAACCTCAGTTGGAGATAAGATCTCCTCCAAGTTTCAAAGTTTACATCAATAGGAGAGAAGATCTTCTTCAACCTCGACTGGAGATAAGATCTCGCACAAGCTTGAACCGTAACGTCAATAAAAGATGAGATCTCCCTGGACCTCGACTGGAGATGGGATCCCCTTAAGCCTCAACTTCAATATCAACCTCGGCTGGAGACAAAATCCCCCCCCCAGCTTCAACTTCAACGTCAACCTTGGCTGGAGATAAAATCTCCCCCAAGCTTCAACCTGAACTGATGCAGAGCCCTAAAGAGGACTTCGACAGTCACTCTTTTGGTACTCCCTTCCTTCAAGTTTCGAACTTGGGAGTGGAGGAACTATTGTTGGGGATAAACCCCATTCCCATCGAAGTTCAACCTGGTGCTTAGCCTAATATAGCTGGTAATTATGGAAGAGCTTCAATCGAGAATTCTCTCCCCAGCAACCAAACTCATTCAGTGGCCGAACTACTCCAGTAGCCGAACCCAACCAAACTTTTTCAACGATCGAACCCCAGTCGAACCCCTTCAGTCGATCGAACTTCTCAGTGGCCGAGCCCCAGTCGAACTCTTCCAACGATCGAATTTTTGCCGAACTTCCTAGGAGCCAGACTTCTCCAGGAGCCGGACTCCTCCCAGACTTCTTCTTCGACTAGACTTCTCTAGGAGCTGGACTCCTCCCATACATCTCCTTTAGTTGGATGCCTATGGGAGCCGAAGTCCTTCTGAGCTTCTCCTTCAGTCGAATTTCTTCAGGAGCCGAACTCTTTCCGAACTCCTTCAGCATTCGGATTTCTCTAAGAGCCAAACTTTTTTTGGATTTCTCCAGCAGTCGGATTTCCCCAAAAGTCGAACTCCTTCCAAACTCTCCAACATTCTGATTTTTTCAGGAGCCAAACTTCTTCCAAATTTCTCCAGTAGTTAAATTTTTCTAGGAGCCGAACTCCTTCTGAACTCCTCCAGCAGTCGAATTTCTTCAGGAACCGAACTCCTTTCGAACTCCTCTAACATTTGGATTTCTTCAGGAGCCGAACTCCTCCCAAATTTTTCTAGCAGTCGGATTTTTTAGGAGCCGAACTCCTTCCTGATTTCTTCAGCAGTCGGATTTTTTCAAGAGCCAAATACCTTCCAAACTTCTCTAACAGTCGGATTTCTCCAGGAGCCGAACTCCTTTCGAGCTTCTCCTGCAGTTGGATTTCTCTAGGAGTCGAACTTCTTTCGAACTCCCCCAGCATTCGGATTTTTTTAGGAGCCGAACTTCTTTCGAATTCCTCCAGCAATTGAATTTCTTCAGGAGCCGAACTCCTTCCAAACTCCTCCAAAATCGAATTTCTTCAGGAAGTCGAACTCCTTCAGCATTCAAATTTCTCCAAGAGTCGAACTCCTTCCGAGCTTCTCCTTCAGTCAGATTTCTTTAGGAGTCGAACTCTTCCAGCATTCGAATTTCTCTAGGAGCCTAACTCCTTTCGAATTCCTCCAACAGTTGGATTTCTCTAGGAGCTGAACTCCTTCCGAGCTCCTCCAGCATTTAAATTTCTTCAGGAGTCAAACTTTTTCTAGATTTCTCCAGTAGTCGAATTTCTTCAAGAGCCGAACTCCTCCAACAGTCGAATTTCTTCAAGAATCGAACTTCTTCCAAACTCCTCTAGCATTTGAATTTCTTCAGGAGTCAAATGTTAGATATGTGTGCCCTAGAAGCCAGAATTGGCTGACACTTATAATACACTTTTAGGGATAAAATTATAATTTTGACTATAAATAATAAAATAAATTATTTTTTATCATATATGTGTATTTAGTATCTGTGATACATCCCTTGAGTTAATGGTCATGATAATTCTTTTTTTCAAGAGTTAAAAATTTAAGACAAGAATTTTCATTATTAACTCATAAAATGCTTCTGACCATAGGATCATCATGAGAATGATGATTGATCCGGAAAGGTTAGTGTACAATCGCTTTTTTTAGTAAAGTCTTGAGTTTACGGTGTGGAGACACCGGAGCGAGAGTACAGGTACTCGTTAGAGAACGAGGGCACTGAGCGTGACCACCTCGAGTAGTCATTAGGAAGTCTACCTTCTCGTCAATGACTGACTCGATGCTGCAGTAGTGTGTCTGGTTCTTTGACCTGAGATGCATCGATAGTTCACCTTGAGGGTGTTATAGTTTGACTACACCATTACTCGGTCTCCTAGCCATATGGAACCCTGAGGTGTATGTTGGCTATGACATGTTCATTGTAGGAACTGGATTGCATCAAGATGGAATCTATCTACCTCGGTGGTAGAGGAGTAGCCCTATGATGATCATGAGAATCAAGTCCAGAAATCCATGGCCATGGTAGAGAGTGAAATAATAGAAAGAGTTTCTATTTAGATTTTCACATTGGACTCGAATCGAATGATTACATCATATGACAGAGACTAGGGTTTGACGAGTTTACCTTAACCCTAATCTGATCGGGGCTCAAGATAGAAGAACTGAATCACACAGGTAGCTGCACCAAGAGGTTCACATTCAGCTCTGATGGGTTGCCATCCATATACTGCTAGGTGTCACTGGTGGATTTTGGGAGCAATTAGAATGATTTAGATGATCGATCATTCTAGCTGTCTCGAATCAGAAGAGTTCTGATCCATCGAAAGGAGTTTCGATGATGTCGATGATAGAGATCATGACATATCCCATTACCATACGGAACTGAACCTAACTGGGTCACACAATACAAGGGTTTGAATCTAGATGATCATCAATTGAACTGATCTAGTTTAATTGATCTGAATGAGATTCAATTAGGTTCAAGGAAATCGTGCTAGCACATCGATTGAACCTAACGTTCTTCTTTTGCTATCATAAATAAGTTGTCTCTGACTGAGCCAAAGGAGTTTGTGCTCAAACAGAGGCCTTCGTATGTGCAGGAGGTTGTCAAGTCAGAAAAGGTTGTCTTATTTGAAGACATACCTGCCATTATTTGGTCTGATTTCTGTTCTTTGACTGGTCAAAAGCTTTTGTCCGTTGAGTTGACACTTACTTTTGAAATGTCAGCACCTATTGAGAGCTTGGGGGCCTCTGCCAGAACCTAAAGGAGAAGGGCGCACGCCACCCTAGGCGTTGCCCAAGTTGAGGTGCCTAATATGTTGGACAAGGACTCTTCCTTTTTGATCCAATTAGATTTTCTAAGAACCAACTTTGACTGGTCTTACCTCTAAGGAGGAATCCAAGGGTCTCTATTCCCAAATCAGATTTAGTCTGATTTCACATGGGTTGTGATTGGTTGGGAGGAAGAGGAGTTTCACGCTTAGCTATAAATAAGACCCTGCGCCCACTCAGATTAAAAAGAAGCAATAATTGAGAAACCCCACGCCCCAAGGCTTTCCCCTCCTTCTCCACGCCATAGTCTCTTCTCCCCTTGCTCTCCAGTCCAAAAGTTTTGGACCCTGTTGGTGCATTCAATCAAAGAAAGGTGATCAAAAACAAGAAGGCTGCGATGCTGCAAAGAGACTGCATATTTTCAAAAATTTTTTCTTAGATCCTCCAAATCAGATTCTGACTGATTTTGTAAATTTGATTTTAGATCAAGAAGAATCTAAAAAATCCTAAACCCGATTAATTAATCGGTAGATCCAAAATGTATGAGATATAAGATCTAGACTAGGAATAGAAACAGGATTCTATCAACTAGTTTAGTCATGGATCTTATACATTTTTGATCTAGAATTAAATTAATTTAATTTAATTTTCTAATTTTTTGATTTTAGATCTAATTACATCTCATGTGATATCTGAAATCATTAATTTATCATATTAAATCAGATCTAAATAAATTTTATAAGAATCTGACTCTGATATCAGTTGAAGAGAATATCTGAAATCACTAATTTATCATATTAAATCAAATTTAAATAAATTTATAAAAACCTAGCTCTGATATCAGTTGAAGGAGAATCCTGATTTTTTGGATCAGATTCGTTTAAATCTGATTGGATCAAGAGGCATATTTCAAAAATTTTTTCTTAGATTCAAATCAGATATAACATTTTTCAGATCTAATTTTATGATCTAATAAATAAAAAAATTAAATTAAATAATTTGGATCTAAGATTATGAAGATATGCATGACTAGTTCTAGAATAGAATAGTTCTATAGAATAGTCTTGTATAATCATAATTTTTATTTGATTAAATATAATTTTTAGATCTATTTATTTACTATTTTTTGATATTATAAGTATTATAATAACATCTAAAAATAGCAAAAATAAATTAAATTTAATTTTATTCATATGAGATATGATTGATGCATGTCTAGACTAGTTGTAGAATAGTTCTACATAATTGTCTAGATTAGAATTTATTTTGATTAGATCAATTTAAATCTAATTTTTTAGATTATTATGAGATAATTTAGATCTGAAAACATGCATGATTATGATACATGAGATGTATGCAAAATATGCCATGATTAGATCTAATTTTATATATGAGATATATGATATAGATCTGATATTGTTTTTGTAGATATTGTAATGTTCCTGATTAAGGCGTTCCTCTTGGCCGTCCGGTCATAAGAACGAAGAAGGGTTTAAAGGCCCTCTCTTCCCATTCGATGGGGTGTTCTTATGATGTGTAGGGGTGCTGCGTGTTCGTCCTTAATCAGAAACCCAAAACTTACTTTCTGCAAAACCCTAGATCCTGAAATCCTAGGATTTATTGTGCATATTTTGTTTATGAACCCTAAACTTAATTAAGAATTAAGATTATGGAATATTAATTAGGTCTAAAATTGAGAATTTTCAGATCTAAGACATATTCATAATACTTGGGTTCGGGCTTGGGTAGCTCAATTAGGTCTAAGCGGTTGATCAAACCGAATCAAGAGTTGGTTAGATGGGATCAACAATGCTTAAATTGACCAGCCTAATAGGATTAAGTCTGGGTCAAGATCGAGTCGTGAGTGATCGATCAAGCAAGACCTAATTAGGCTCAGAGGTTAGAGTCTGGATTGTAGGCTAACCCAATTGGTTCTGGCTCAATAATTTGGTGTCTAAGGTAAGTTTGGCACATACGACCGACTGATTTTTAATTGGAAGCTACTCGACCTGAATGCGTTCTTGTACGAGTTAATGGCATATTCCTTCCACCGGTCTCACTTACCTGGCCATATCTGTTGACACAGTTCTGATCTGAGGTGGTCAATAATCCGAGCTAACCCATGCCACTAGGTTAGTCATAATTGTTATGACTAAGCCAAGTCTAGTTTAATGAGACCTGAATCAATTCTCCCTAAGAAAAGATTAAGTCTGAGGTCTTCCACCATTGTAGATGTGCGGGCCCTTCCCGGGGTTGATTGTTCTCGGCTGGATACAGTGGCTCAGTTGCACCGGGAAGACGCAACCATGTCTATTAGGCATTGGATGCTATGGGCTGGAGGATGAGTTGGGCTCAATATTCCGGATACGGTGAGAGACTCAATTAGGAACCCAGTCTATGCAAATGGTGGGTCTGACTTAACTAAGGAGTGGATCAATATTCCGGATACGGTGAGATTCATGAATTAGAGACCAAGTTTGGGTGCACCATGATTAGAGAATCATTGAACAAGAGTTGTTCACTCATTGGCTAACCCATCACCAATAACTGTTAGGTGAGGTGATGAGTCAGTTGGTGAGACCGCACCACCCACTAGAAATCATTAATCGTGGAGATTTTCGCATCTCTACAGAGGGAGTGTAGGGATCCGAGAAAATAGTGGGAGCTAATTTGTTTAAAAATAAAATCTCTAAATAAATTGGTCAAGTCAAAATTACAGTATCTAACTAGAATCTTTGACTCTCTACAGAAAAATATGTCTGCGTCCAAACCCATTGGCACGTATCCTGGACACACATAGACTGACTGGACCCAATTATAAAGATTGGCTCAGGAACTACAAAATTGTTTTGGGTTCCGAGAAGTTAACCCATGTTTTGGACCAGGACCCTCCCACCTTACCAGCCCGTCCATCTGTTGAACAGAGAGCGTCTCTGGAAAAATGGATTGACGAAGATAATAAGGCCAGATATTACATGTTGGGCTCGATGTCTGATGAGCTCCAGCGCCAACATGAGGATATCGGGACTGCTCGCCAAATGTTGGCTCACCTGCAGGAGATGTTTGGTGAACAGAGTCGCGCAGCCAAATATCAAGTCACGAAACGACTTTTTAAGGCTAAGATGCGTGATGGGCAGTCAGTCCAAGATCACTGTCTGACAATGATCAAGGACATGGAAGAGCTTGAGAAGCTCGGTGTGAAGTTGGACTTGGACCTGCAGAACGATATTATTCTGCAATCCTTGACTGATGCATATGGGCAATTCATCATGAATTACCACATGCATAAACTTCAGAATTCCTTGGCCGAGTTAATGAATATGCTGGTTACCGCTGAGCTTTCTATGAAAGGTTCTAAAGGCTCAGTTCTTGCTATGGAACGGACTTCTTCCAAAAGAAAGTCTTATGGAAAGAAAAAGAAGTCTGTGAAAAAGCAAAAGGTGGAAGGATCAAAGAAGAAGAAGGCAGAATCGAAGAAAAAGGCCGATGGCAAAGGAAAGTGTTTCCATTGCAACAGCGACGGCCATTGGAAGCGGAACTGCCCTACTTACCTGGCCACCCTGAAGAACAAGAAGGAAGGTCCTTCTGGAGGTATGCTCGTTATTGAGTCTAACCTTACGGTTTCTTCTGCATCCAGTTGGGTGCTTGACTCTGGTTCTAGTGCTCATCTGTGCACTTCTATGCAGGGTCTTGAGGATAGCAGGAGGCTGAGGGATGGAGACATGATCCTACGCGTCGGTAATGGAGCAAGAGTTGCTGCAGTAGCCGTGGGAACATACCCTCTTCGACGATTACCATCTGGTTTAGACTTAGTTTTGAAAGACTGTTATTATTGTGCCTGCAGCCAGCAGGAATTTGATTTCTGTTTCATGCTTAGCACAAGAAGGTTATGTGATCACCTTCTTTAAGGACCATTGTAACATTCTTTATGAAAGAAATAAAATTGCAAATGGTTTCCTTATTAATGGTCTTTATCAGCTACATATTGATGTACCTGTTCTTAACTATCGAGCAAAACGTGAATGCCAAAAATCGACCTAGGGATAGTCCAAACGACAGATATCTATGGCACCTAAGATTAGGTCATATAGCAGAAGATAGGATCAACAAATTGGAGAAAAATGGGCTATTGAGTCCATTGACTTCCGAGTCATATCCAACTTGTGAATCTTGTCTTCAAGGCAAAATGACTAAACTCCCTTTTGTTGGACATGGGGAGAGGGCCACAGATCTCCTTGCCCTAGTACATACAGATGTGTGCGGCCCATTTGATGTGCCGGCTAGAGGCAATTTTGTCTACTTCATTACCTTTACCGATGATCTGTCTAGGTATGGGTATGTGTATCTTATGAGACACAAGTCTGAAGCCTTTTGAAAAGTTCAAAGAATTCAGACATGAAGTAGAAAAATAAAATAGGAAAATCCCATTAAGGTTCTTCGATCAGATCGAGGAGGTGAATACCTTAGCAGGAAAATTCCTAGACTATCTCAAGGATAATGGCATAGTCTCTCAATGGACTCCACCAGGAACACCTCAACTCAACGGGGTTTCAGAATGGAGAAATCGGACTCTATTAGATATGGTTCGATCCATGATGAGCTTCACAGACCTTCCTGATTTTCTTTGGGGATACTCATTGTTAACTTCAATCTATTTACTGAATAGGGTTCCCTCTAAAACCGTTCCTACCACACCGTATGAGATATGGCACGGTAAGAAACCAAGTCTGAGTCATCTCAGAATTTGGGGTTGTCCGGCTCATGTCAAAAGACAACAAGCGGACAAGTTAGAGTTTAGGTCCTTTAGAGCTCGATTCATAGGATATCCTAAAGAGTCATTAGGATACTATTTCTACATTCCAGAAGACCACAATGTGATTGTGAGTCGACATGCCATCTTTCTTGAAAAATAGTTTATTCAAGATAGCGGCATTGGAAAGTAGATCAAGCTTGATGAGAAAGTCTCACAAGAGCAACGAGCTAAGGACCAAATGGAACCAAATCAGGTTGAGCCAATAAGAACACTACCTCCTCCACCTCGTAGATCGGTAAAAAGAGTTTTTTCCATCCTCCTGAGAAGATACTTAGGTACTTATTTCAGAGGATGTAGAAGGAAATGTTCCTCGTAGGTAATGGTGCTTCATGGTGATGATCCCAAAATCCTATAACGAGGCGATATCAGATATCGACTCCGAGAAATGGCTAGAGGCAATGAAGTCAGAAATTGACTCGATGCACTCAAACCAAGTCTGGACCTTGGTAGATCCACCAGAAGGTATAGTACCTATTGGGTGTAAATGGATCTTCAAGAGAAAGATTGGTGCAGATGGAAATGTGGAGACATTCAAGGCTAGATTAGTGGCAAAAGGATTATAGTCAACGCGAAGGCATTGACTATCAGGATACCTTTTCCCAGTAGCTATGCTAAAATCCATCCGCACATTGCTTGCTGTTGCAGCCTATTTCGATTATGAAATATGGCAAATGGATGTGAAAATGGCATTCCTAAATGGATATCTTGAGGAAGATATCTATATGGAACAGCCGCTAGGTTTCACATCCAGTGATAATGCTGATCACAAGGTATTGCAAGCTGCAAAAGGTCCATATATGGACTTAAGCAAGCATCTCGAAGCTGGAATACTCATTTCAATGATGTGATCAAAATATTTGGTTTCATCAAAAATGAGGAGGAACCATGTGTCTTTCAAAAAGGATCAGTGGGAGCACTGTTGTTATCTTCCTCGTACATGTATTGTATCCTCCTTATTGGGAATGATATTCCCATGTTGACCATCAGTCAAAATGTGGTTAGTCTAAAAAATTCTCCATGAAAGACCTAGGAGAAGCATCCTTTATTCTAGGAATTAAGGTCTATAGAGATAGACCGAATAGGATGCTAGGACTTTCACAGAAGATGTACATAGAGGAAAGTACTAAAGAGGTTTAGTATGGAAAAACTCTAAGAGGGGATTAATACCCTTCAGACATGGTATTCATCTTTCCAAGAAGATGTGCCCTAGCACACCTGAGGAAATAGAACGCATGAGCAAGATCCCTTATGCTTCTGCAATAGGGAGCCTCATGTATGCCATGCTATGTACACGACCTGATATAGCCCATGCTGTGAGTGTCACAAGCAGATATCAGTCAAATCCAGGTGAAGAACACTGGACTTCTGTGAAATGTATCCTTAAGTACTTGAGAAGAACTAAGGATATGTTGTTGGTCTTTGGTAATGGAGAACTCCAAGTCCAGGGATACACAGACTCGGATTTCATGTCTGATATAGATGATCGAAAGTCGACATCTGGGAGTCTTTTTGTGTGCAATGGTGGTGCTGTCAGTTGAAAGAGTTTCAAAAAGATAATGATAGCAGATTCCACCATGGAAGCAGAATATATCGCTGCATCAGAAGCTGCAAAGGAGGCATTCTAGTATAAGAAGTTTACTATAGATATCAGAGTGATGCCATCAGATGCCATTCCTCTGTACTGCGATAACAATAGCGCCATAGCCCTTGCTAAGGAGCCGAGGTCTCACCAGAAATTCAAGCACATCGAGCGGCGATACCACCTCATCCGTGATTACCTCGAGAAGGATTACGTCGAGGTCAAGAGAGTCAACTCCGCAGACAATGTGGCAGACCCACTTACAAAGTCCGTTGGGCCAGCAGAAGATCGAAGCCCACCTTGAGAAGATGGGACTTAGACTTGTAGCCAATTGGCTTTAGGACAAGTGGAAGATTGTTAGATATATGTGCCCTAGAAGCCAGAATTGGCTGACACTTGTAATACACTTCTAGGGGCAAAATTATAATTTTGACTATAAATCAATAAAATGGGTTATTTTCTATCACATATGTGTATTTAGTGTCTGTGATACATCCTTTGAGTTAATGGTAATGATAATTCATATTTTCAAGAGTTGAAAATTTAAGACATGAATAATCATTATTAACTCATAAAATGCTCCTGACCATAGGATCATCACGAGGATGGTGATTGATCCGAAAGGTTGGTGTACAATCGCTTCTCTTTAGTAGATGAGTCTTGAGTCTACGGTGTGGAGAGACACCGGAGCGAGAGTACAGGTACTCGTTAGAGAACGAGGGCACTGAGCGTGACCACCTCGAGTAGTCATTAGGAAGTCTACCTTCTCGTCAATGACTGACTCGATGCTGCAGTAGTGTGTCTGGTTCTTTGACCTGAGGTGCATCGGCAGTTCACCTTGAGGGTGTTATAGTTTGACTACACCATTACTCGGTCTCCTAGCCATATGGAACCCTGAGGTGTATGTTGGCTATAGCATGTTCATTGTAGGAACTGGATTGCATCAAGATGGAATCTATCTACCTCGGTGGATAGAGGAGCAGCCCTATGATGATCATGAGAATCAAGTCCAGAAGCCATGGCCATGGTAGAGAGTGAAATAATAGAAAGAGTTTCTATTTAGATTTTCACATTGGACTCGAATCGAATGATTACATCATATGACAGAGACTAGGGTTTGACGAGTTCACCTTAACCCTAATCTGATCGGGGCTCAAGATAGAAGAACTTAATCACACAGGTAGCTGCACCAAGAGGTTCGCATTTTCAGCTCTGATGGGTTGCCACCATATACTGCTAGGTGTCACTGGTGGATTTTGGGAGCAATTAGAATGATTTAGATGATCGATCATTCTAGCTGTTCGAATCAGAAGAGTTCTGATCCATCGAAAGGAGTTTCGATGATGTCGATGATAGAGATCATGACATATCCCATTACCATACAGAACTGAACCTAACTGGGTCACACAAACAAGGGTTTGAATCTGGTGATCATCAATTGAACTGATCTAGTTCAATTGATCTGAATGAGATTCAATTAGGTTCAAGGAAATCGTGCTAGCACTCGATTGAACCTAACGTTCTTCTTTTTTTATCATAAATAAGTTGTCTCTGACTGAGCCAAAGGAGTTTGTGCTCAATCAGAGGCCTTTACTGGTCTGACTGGAGGTTGTCCAAGTCAGAAAAGGTTGTCTTAATTTATGAGATAAATTTAAAACAATTACCTGCCATTTTTGGTCACCTGCTAATTCTTGTTCTTTGACTTTGGTCAAACATTGACCTTTGACCCTTGGACATCTTGACCTATGTGTCATGCACTTATTGAAGAGCAGGGGCTTGTCCCCTGCCTGAAAACTGGAAAGGAGGGGGCACATGCCTAGGATGGCGTGCGCCCAAGGATAGGGATGCCTGGAGTCCCATACGGATGGGACTCCAGGTTGCTTCTTGGATTCAAACTAGGTGACTCCTCACCTATAGACTTTGACCAGTTCTTAAGCACCACCTTTGGACTGAATCTTAGGGCTCTCATCTAAGGAGGAATCCAGGGATCTCTATTCCCACCAATCAGATTTAGATCTGATTTCACGAAAGGGTTGTGATTGGTTGGGAGTGAAGAGGCAGTTGCATGGCACAGCGGGGTCTATATAATAAGACCTATCTGCGCCCAACTTTTAAGAAGCTTTTCAATTAGCCCATGCCCAAGGCTGCCCCTCTCCCTCCTCCATGCCACCTTTCTGATCCTCTCTCTCCTCTCCACGTCCAAAAGGAAGTTTTGGGACCTTCAGTTGGTGCGATTCAGATCAAGAGAAAGGCGATCGAGAAAGGAAGAAGGCTGCACTGCTGCAGAAGGACGACTGCTAGATCTTCAAAAGAGTTTTGAAGATCCTCCAAATCAGATCCAGATCTGATTTTTGGAGATGTGATAGAGAAGAAGAAGGATCTCTAGATCCAGTCCCGAGTGGATACCGGTAGAGGCCAGGCGCTTGCGTGGCTAGATCCAGAACCTTCAGCTGCAATTAGCAGGATCATCAATGGATAATCGGATTACCTATATCAAGGTAAAACTAATTTAGATTTAATTTAATTTAATTTTTTTATTTATTAGATCAATAAAATCATATCTGAAAAATGTCAGATCTGATTTGGATTTGAGAGAAAATTTTTGAAATATGCCTTTTAATCCAATCAGATTTGAACGAACCTGATCCGAAAAATCAGAATTCTCATTCACCGAACTTCTTTCGAATTCCTCCAGCATTTGGATTTCTTCAGGAGCCAAACTCCTTTCAAACTCCTCTAGCATTCGGATTTCTCCAGGAGCCTAACTCCTTCTGAATTCCTCCAGCAGTTGAATTTCTCTAGGAGCCGAACTCCTCCAGCAGTCAAATTTTTTTAGGAGCCGAACTCCTTCCGAACTCCTCCAGCATTCGGATTTCTCCAAGAGCCGAACTCCTCCAGCAGTCAGATTTCTCCAGAAGCCAAACTCCTCCCGAATTACTCCAGCAGTCAGATTTCTACAAGAGCTGAACTCCTTCTGAACTCCTTCAGCAGTCGGATTTCTTCAGAAATCGAACTCCTTCCAAACTTTTTCTTCAGACGGATTCTTATAGGCGATCCCACTACTGAACCGTTACCATTGTAATTTATCAGGATAGTTATGATGGTCATTTATCAGGATGATTATGATTGATATTTATCAGAACGGTTACGACTGTTATTTATCAGGATGGTTACGATTATCATTTATCAGTCTGCTGATTGATATTTATCAGAACGGTTACGACTGTTATTTATCAGGATGGTTACGATTATCATTTATCAGTCTGCTACAGGCAACCCCATAGTTACAATAAGCTTCATCTATAAAAAGGGACCATTCAGATACGTTTTCTCTAAGCTCTCTTCTTCTTCCCAAGCTCTCTTCTTCTTTCCAAAACTCTGTCGAACTCTTACCTGAGCACTCCATTTCTGTTGGCCAAAAGAGCTGACTTGATCATCAAAGGGTCCTGTCGAAGCCACCACCACCGACTCCGAATGGAACTTTATTTTGTAGATTACTAGCAGCGATCTCATCCTCCTTCACTCCAGCTCGTCCCGACGTTGACCAGATTCTATACCAATATATATATATATATATACCCTTTTCATCCTGAGTGCTAATTCAAGCCAAAATCAACCGACCGCTGTTACCTTTTAGGGAGATAAGATAAAATTTGTTGATGTTTTATTGAAATCATAAAATACAATGAAGGCGGGATTAGAACAAAGATCTCTTGTGTGTGTATATATATATATACATACATACATACATATATGTATGTATGCATGTATGTATCTATATGTATGTATGTATGTATATGTAATGTAGTTTTTTTGAGTAAAACCAACCAATTGATGCAGGCCCTTTTCATCCAGAGTGCTAATTCAAGCCAAAATCAACCGACCGCTGTTACCTTTTAGGGAGATAAGATAAAATTTGCTGATGTTTTATTGAAATCACAAAATACAATGAAGGCGGGATTGGAATAAAGATCTCTTGTACAAATGCCAAGAGACTTTTTACCCTCTATTGCCAACTCTTATACTCACATATTAGTTAACATTCATCGTGTATATAGTACAACCTATTATAGTATATTTATATGAGCTTGCAATCATTAGTTCAATGGAGGCTGCCACCAAGGTTTATGCCCATTTAGCAGCTGCCATTTGTTCTGCCAACATATAATGTTTTGTTGAACGAAACACTAAACCAGCGTTTTATTGAAAGCATCCATAAGCACTCCATTCTTTACATGAATTATATTCCTTTCCACTGGGGGACTCAAGAGCCACTTTGCTCTTCAGTGTCCCACCTAATGAATCATCCGAGCACCAAAACAAGAAAAAGAAAGAGGCATGAATGGAAACTATGATCATTTGTGATCACAAAAGTTCTCATCCCAAAGCATCTTATTGCCGTCGGCAGTGTAATTATTAATTCATTGGCCTAATGATGGACCACCACGAAACCACTGCAAACTAGAAAAGGTACGAGCTTCTAATGCAAAGGTAGGTTGTGAGTCTCAACACAGCATGATGCTTAATATTTAATCCGAAGGAGTGCTCAGAAATTTTTACCATAATTCGAGAAGTCATTTATCTTCATTCAAGTAGGACACTGATTGCATCAATGATTGCTTGAAACCAAAAGAAAGGGTTAAAAAAAAGGATGTTACCTGAAAAAAAAAATTGGAGAATTTGATGCTTGAGCTGCGACTTAGTGTCGAATTCTTACACTCCTTGTAAGTCCCTCCTTTCTGCTTGTTGGATCAAAAAATCAAATCACGGTTCTAGTTGCCTTCTGAACAGAGAGATAGGGAGAGATGATGAGCAGTGGACAAACAACTACATGTTGGATGTCCATCTCTATCCAACAAATATAATGTTTTATGGAAATATTTTATACCCATAAGCAACAAGTTATGGGAGTATAGGAAAGGTATCCAATAATGCCGGCCAATATATCGATATATCGGATGGTTCCCTTCAAAAAAGATAGTGCATAGGATATTACATGGGGAAAATTCTTATTGGATTGATGCAAACCACACAAATAAGAGAACAATTGTCCTTCTGCTAATGGGTGGTTGATATATTCTTTCAGAAGTCAATAGAACCTTGCCATCACATGTAAAAGAGTGGACATCGTTACGAGTCCTTTATTTTGTTCTTTCTTTTGTTGATCCTTCTTGTCCCTTTAAACCTCCTTGTCATTTCTACTTTGTTTCTACACCTTTAATGAATTAATCCTCTAAAGGCGGCATCTCCATCTGCCGGCCTTAATAGTGAGATAACCTCATCTTTATTGGCAAGTAATGGTCGGTAAGCAAGCTAATTTGATCTGACTCGCTCCAAATCTTTTGATTAAGACCGCCATTGCTCATCCTTTGGAAGGGCGAGGGACCTATTGTAACAGGATAGAGACGGCCGCTAGAAGGATATGGCACATCAGTAGTTGATGATAGAAGGTCCAACTATGATATTGACCAAGCAATCGTTCATCATTTTGGTGAAAAAGAGTACGAAGATTCCCCGTCTTAGTCTTATAAAAGTTACCAAGGGATAATGAAAAAAAATTGTGGTGTTTAGGATATCTAATTAAAGACTGATCATTAGTGACGAAAGAAGAAAACAGCGTTTGCAATATAATAGCCGCATTATTTATGTGTTGTAATATGGTATTGCTGTGCACTTGCCTTCTTTGGTGGGTGCATGTGTTCGTCTTATTCTATTGCAATGTCTAGATAGAGCCAAGACAAGTTTGAAATATTGGCATTGCCATCCACTCACCACCATGTAGGGGCGTGCTGGAGCTCAGCTCATGCCCAAGTTGAGATGAGCTTAAATCAAGTTTAACGTGAAACTAAACAAATCAAGTTTGAACCAGCAAAATATATAGGCTTGAAATTAATTTCAAACCAAGCCAAAAATCGGGCAACTCAATCAAGCTCAACTCGATAAGCCCCGTGTACATTTGAATTATATATTTTATGCATAATAGATTATTAGATCGAAACTTTAAACGGCCCATTCTTTCCTTCTTTCGATTAATTAAAAATTAGTATAAACTTGTACCAAACTTTGAATCAAAACTTGGAATCAAGAATCAAGCTTTTATTTGAGCTCGAGCCAAGATTGATTAATCTTAAACATAAGCTCAAATTGAGGTGAGAATAATGGTAAAAATGCATCAAAGCGTGCTTTTGGAGTTAAAGCTCAAAACTAATTTCAAACCAAGCTCGATCAGACATAAACTCGAGCAAGCTTGGCTTGATTGCACCCCCTACCTTAGCACTGCTCTACGATGTATATCAAGCATCATTGTTATTATGTTTACGATATATCCAAAGACATTAACACAAAGGATATTAATATATCGCCGAAGTACAACAGAACATAATGAATGATGCAGATCATTAACTTGGACGACCTATTGTCATTTTGACTTAGAGCATTACCGATTAAATCATACCTTAGCAACGTTAGCTTTAGCAAAGCTCACAATGGAACCATTTCTATCCAAGAGTTTGTATGCATCATGTTGGGTTACCGAGCATCTTTTCCAGCGATTGTTTATAATTTATTCGGTTTCAGGCCCTAATGTTAGGCAAAGCCCAATCATAGATGCAAATGAGTTATGGATTTATATCCGATCCAACGGAGAGGCAATCAATTTTCGGCCTTAAGATTTCAAGAGAGAGCATGTAAAAATCTCTTCAGGATCTGCTTCCTGTGTTATAAGCCTTTTCTTTTTTTCTTTCTTTGTTTTTTTTTTTGATAAATTACCATGCAGAATTGAGTGCAATGAGGCAACAAATCTTCTGCAGCCAAAAGTTATAGGAAATTCCGACTGCTCTAAGGGGGCCTGGACCAGAATCTCAGCCTGGCTGACGCGAAGTGGCCCATTGTCCTTTGTTGGGCCAAAGAGGCCCAAAAATCAGCTAGATCAAGTAACTTTCTGGCCTATTGTTTGAAGCCTGGCCCATCTCAAAATTATTTGCCAACACGACGCATCTTATTGTTTGTTAAAATGATTGTTTGAATTTGAGATAAATAGCTTTGGATCTTAAACGGGTCAACCGTCTTGTTAAATAAATTAGATTCAGATTTAGACCTTTGATCTATTTGACCATGCCAACTTATCTCGGTCCTATTTAACATGACAGTTTAATCCATTTAAATTCATTCAATTTATTAAAAATTTATTTAATCTATTAACTTATCTATCTTATTTAATACATTAGTTATCAGATCAAGTCAAATTCCTTGTTTAGTAAGCAGATAGGATCCAGATCAGAATTTTTGGCCTATTTAATAAATAGATCAAGCATTCAACCTAATCTATTTATTGGGTTCAGATGAATAAAGATCGGGCTCGGGTTATTAAATTTTTGATGCATCTGGCCAAATTGCCATCCTATTTTATTGTTCGATGTTTAGGGAAGAAGCTATCCAACCCAATGATGCCATTGTGAGCAATTTCCAAGTTCATCCCAGTTCTAGAATCGCCACGGTGCTCTTTAGAAAGAAATGATAGAGTGGGGACCGAGAGAAATAATTTTTAGAGATGGTAAAATCGATCCGATCCAATGGATATGCATCATATCCAAATCCAGTCAAATCCGAAAAATAAGATTTAATCGGATTTGAGTTCGGAATTGCGAAAAATCCGAAAACTATAGCATGAGTATGGATGGGACATGGGTGGTACTATTTTTTATCCAAATTCAAATCCGATCTCGATTCGAACCTATGGGTATAGATAATATCCAAATTCATACGCAAACTCATAACCGAATATATATATATATATATTCAATTTATAGTTAATATAATAATTATATTAATTTTATTAATTATTAATTTATATTTATATATATATTTTTTATTCTCATTATCTTTTAGTATCTCAAGCTTCTTTTTCACTTAATAATTTTTATTATAGAATAGGATAATTAATATTTTTATATATTAAAAATATTTTAATTTTAAATTTTTTGTCTTTTTGAATAAGTTCTAATAGAGATATTTTTATTTTATTTAAAAATAATTTTCTTTCATCTTTACTTAAAAATTATTTTGGTTGTTTATTTTTTATGTATGGATGTGTATGAGTTAGGTATGGAGAAATGGATTATTCATAGGTATTCCCGAATTCATTGAATATGAGGATAGATAAATTTTTTTTACCTATCAGATAGGATTTAGATATAGAATATTAAGTTTGAATTTAAGGATGGATAGTATAATATTTGATCCAAACCCAATTCATTGTCATTCCTAATAATTTCCATCTCTTTCCCACTGGTTGGAGTCAATCCCTCAGTGGCCCAAACATGGCGCCGAGAATTAAACAAAATAATCTGATTGGATGGTAAATCATCCGTTGAAAAAAGGAAAAAAAAAGTAGGTACCTTTGCACTTCATATAAGATGCATTAAATCCAGTTGAGGCATGAAATCTTCAATCAAACTGGTTCTATTTTGGATTCAAATAATCCTTAAGAATTTTACATCCTAATAGAGATGAAAAGTATAGAAATAACAGCAAAATTAAAAGGGAATAAATAATGCGATATTCGATCTAGGAAAGAAAGCATATAACAAAAGGAGTCCACAAATTAAGAGATAGGTTGTTACCCAGAATATCTGAGGCTGCTGTTTTGGATCCAGAATAATCTCAACTCCATGAACCAATGCCTTCTTTCTCTTCGTTTCCCATTTGGCTATGAAAAGGAAGTAAAACAATAAATAAATAAAACACACGATCAGAAATCAAAATGTAAATATCGTGGAGTTCCTCCACGGTTCTCACTCTCAGAAAAGGAACAAATAATCTTGGAGGCTATGAATACCGAGAGAGAGAGAGAAAGGTTTCTTATACTTCCGTAGAGGAGGAGACGAACGAAGGCCAGGGCCTTTGGAAGACTCATAAATATGGGCAAGAGAGCGTAACAAGCACGGGACAAATCTTCTTTGTACGTTGCAAGCCTGCGCGGATGCTGGATAGATCTCGATATCCTCTGAGGATCAACCGTACACGTGTGGTGTCACACTTATTAGGCTTTGACTCAGCCGGATCTTGGCATGTGCGACGCATGCGATTCTTTTGATTACTTGGAAATTTGGAAAAAGTGGGAGCAAGCTTTCCATGAATTTCCTATTTGATTCACGTAAATTGTGTTTTGAATTGAAAACAAAAATTCATTAGTCCAAGTGCTTTTTTTTTCGAGCGTGCACGTATGTACGTTATATATATATATATATATATATATATATATATATATATATATATATATATATGTATGTATGTATGTATGTATGTATGTATGTATATATATATGTACGTATATATGTATGTATGAATTATGTGTATACATACAAACATGTAGAAGTACGTATATATTTTAGATAAAAATGAGAATGGTACTCGGGATCAAGGCTCATGTTAGTTGCTATGATGGAAATGATCATGTTCATTATCTCTAATTTGGGAAGTTTTTTCTGTACCATAAGTGATGTGATTTTACGGGCATCATTCATGATGATTGGCCTTCACATGAGATCGAAGTGTGGAGTCTGAAAAAAAAAAAAGGTCATTTATCATGAGGTGTCTGTGAAACTACACCATCTATGATGTAGAAAGTATTTTCTTTCTGAAATAGGTATTCAAAAAAAAATAAAATATTCATGATTTTCAGATGGTTTGCTCGAAGATGAAACTCGTAGGACTCGAAATGGAGATTAAAAAGAGTTTGCAAATGGTAAATGAAGAATGGTGATGACAGCCTGATGTGGACAAAACGGAAGGATGGAAGGGAGAAGGCATATCCAACCTCCTTGTAGGAATTTTTACAAATGTCAACCAAAAAAAGTAATTGAAAATAATAAAAAAAGGTTATCCATAAACTAAGACCGTTGGGAGGCAATGTATAAATAGATCAAACAAATTTGCAAAACAACATAAAATAAAATAACTGCAAGACTACTTTCCTGAGAATCCCATGTGTCATATCAAATCTGGCCACATTCGTACCATAAACCAAGAACATATATATAAATTAAATCAAAACGATTGCTGTTGGAGATAAATTCTACTCTCATTGAAGTTCAGTCTGATGTTTAGTCTAATGCAACTGACAATCACGGAAGAGCTTCGATCAAAAATTCTTCTTCCAGCTGTCGAATTCCTCCAGCGGCCGAATTCCTTTAGGACTTCAGCTGAACTACTTCAGTCGGACTCCTCTAGAAGCCGAACTCCTTCTGAATTTCTCCTTCAGTCGGATTTCTACATTAGCCGAACTTCTTACAGATTTCTCCTTCAGTCAAATTTCTATATTAGCCGAACTCCTTTAGAATTTCTCCTTCAGTCGGATTCCTCCAAGAGCCAAACTCCTTCCGAATTTCTCCTTCAGTCAAGTTCCTTCAGGAGCCCAACTCCTTACGGATTTCTCCTTCAGTCGGACTCCTTCAGGAGCCGAACTCCTTTCAGATTTTTTCTTTAGTTCGATTTCTACGTTAGCCAAATTTCTTTCGGATTTCTCCTTCAGTCAGACTTCTTCAGGAGCCGAACTTCTTACGAATTTTTTCTTCAGTCGGATTCCTCCAGGAGCCGAACTTCTTACAGATTTCTCCTTCAGTCGGATTTTCACATTAGCTGAACTCCTTGTGGATTTCTCCTTCAGTCAGATTCCTTTAGGAGCTGAACTCCTTCCGGATTTCTCCTTCAGTCAAGTTCCTCCAGGAGCCGAACTCCTTCCGAATTTCTCCTTCAGTCGGATTTCCTCCATGAGCCAAACTCCTTTTGAATTTTTTCTTCGATCGAACTCCTTCAGGAGCCGAACTTCTTTCGGACTTCTTCTTCCGTCAAACTCCTCCAAAAGTCGAACTCCTTCCGGACTTCTCCTTCGGTCAGATCTCTCCAGTGGATTACTTCCAGAGTTCAGCTAACATTCCTCCCGAATGATCTCCTCTAAGCCGTATTTCATTTAGGAGTCCGAACTCCTCTGGAATTGATGTATGTCAAAGCTCTTCACCAACCAACGCCTGCTTCCTTCGAAATTCGACTATTAAATCTCAATGAATGGGCACATCATGGCAATGGACACCTCTCTCCATAATAAACTCTACGTGACCTCGAGCGGTCCACTATCGGATGGTTACGATCGTCACTATCAGTCTGCTATAGGCTCTGTCTATAAAAAGGGATCCTCCAGATATGTTTTCTTTAAGCTCTCTTCTCATTCCTAAAATTCTGCTGAATTTTTGTCTGAGCACTCCATTTCTATTGGCCAGAAGAGCTGACTTGATCGTCGGAGGATCCTGTCGGAGCTACCACCATCGACTCCGAATGGAACTTTATTTTGCAGATCATCAATGGTGATCTCTTCTTTCTCAACTCCAGCTCGATCCGACATTAACCAGATTCTGCACCAACGGAATTGACGCTAGAAGAAGGGTCCTCTGTTCCTGAGGTACCCTTATTCTTAAAGAAGTGCTTAGCCTACCCTTTGGATCTGCTTCTCTAAGGTTCATCTCCATCCTCTCCCTCAATCCTAAGAAATGTCTCTAAAGAAGGCGACTACCAGAAGATCTACCGCTTCTGCTGCTAGATCCGCTCGTTCCGACTTCAGTGCCAGTGCTTCAACCTCCTCCTCTACTGACGGCCATGGTAGATCCAGAGCAGTTTAATCTACTGATGCAGTGGATTCAGGGCTTCATCGAGATTATGCAGATCATACGATAGCCTCCGATGGCGATTCTGCCAGGAAACCCGCCATCTGGATGTCAGAAATCGATCCCAAGAAGAAGCACTTGGGCTAGCATACCCATCATCCTTGGAAAGAAAAACAGAGAGCAGAGGATCCTTGTTTGGATCATAATTCTTCTCTAAAAGAAACCTTCCCTATCTACAGTCGGAAGCCTTCCAAGGTCTGTGATTGAGAAGACATCCTCGATCAAAAACTGTGGGGGATGGATCGGCTGATTGAGAAGCTCGACCACGCTCACGGACTCCCCCCGCGCGCAAGCAAGCTCGAACTCCTCCTTGAGCTCATCATCAAAGAAACCCCAATAGAAGGGCATGAAGAAGTTCTCCCCTCGGAAGGATCCACAACTACGCCCTCCTTAATGCTCCTAAAACTTAAGTTCTGATGAAAATTAATAATCAGCTATCAAGATTAGAAGAATTATGATCTCCTCCAAACAAGCGCAACCGAAGCAAGTACTGCCTCTACCATCGTGACCACGACCATGATACCGAAGAATACATTCAGCTCCAAGATGAAATCGAGGAGCTCATCAAGAGAGACCGGCTAGGTTGATTCCTCATATGCCGATCTGAAGCAAGAGAAGATCGGCCAGGAGAAGCTTGCTTCAAATAGGAAAGGCCAGCATGAAATAGAGGAGGTCGTTCGGATTGGAACTTATCTTCTGAAGGAACTTGGAGAAACAACGCTCCTATAATCTTAAAATTTAGAAAATCTGAGAACATACTGTCAGTAATTTTTCTTCAATAAAACTCCTCCATTTCAATATATTATTGTTTCTTGGTGCAAAAACTATGTGATGACAGGGAAGAAGCAATCAATAGTGGTCATGTTAGGAACAGAAGGAGAACCTTGTCCTAACATGAGAAAAGTCGAAGGCCTCGTTCATTTTAGATGAGATGGGAGGAGAGGCCCTGACAATGGCCCTTATATGCTCCTACAGCCCATTAGGAATAGGAGGAGAACCTCATCCTAATGTGAGCAAAGTTGAAGACCTCGTTCATTTTAGACGAGATGAGGGAGAGAGGCCCTGACAATGGCCCTTATGTGCCCCTACAGTCCTATTAGGAATAGGAGGAGAACCTCGTCCTAACGCGAGCAAAGTCGAAGACCTCCGATTATTTATAGACAAGATGGAGGGGAGAGGGCCCTCATTCAATGGCCCGTCTGTGCCCCCTATTGCCATTTAGGAATAGAAGGAGAACCTCGTCCTAACATGAGCAAAGTCGAAGGCCTCATTCATTTTAGACGAGATGAGGAGAGAGGCCCTGACAACGATCCTAATGTGCCTCCTACTATAGTCCATTAGGAATAGGAGGAGAACCTCGTCCTAACGAGCAAAGTGAGCAAAGTAAGAGAAAGGGAGAGATCCATTCAACAATCTATTTATACCCCTATTGAAGGAATAAGAGAAGAACCTCGTTAACATGAGCAAGTCGAAGGCCTTAGACGAAATGAGGGGAGAGGCCCTAACAACAGTCCCTTATGTGCCCCTACAGCCCGTTAGGAATAGGAGGAAAAACCTCATCCTAACGTGAGCAAAGTCGAAGATCTCGTTCATTTTAGATGAGATGAGAGGAGGAATCCTTCAATCTCGATCGGAGATAAGATCTCCCCCGAGCTTCAACTTCAACGTCAACCTCGACTGGAGATAAGATCTTCCCGAGCTTCAATGTCAACGTCAACAGGAGATAAGATCTCCTTCAACCTCGGCTGGAGAAAAAATCTCCCCCAAGCTTCTGCGTCAACTTCAATCTCGACTGAAGATAAAATCTCCTCCGAGCCTCAACTTCAACTTCAACCTCGGTTGGACATAAGATCTCTCCCAAGCTTCAACTTCAACTTGGACCTCGGCTGAAGATAAGATCTCCCCCGAGATTCAATGCCTACGTCAACCGGAGACAAGATCTTCTTCAACCTCGACTGGAGATAAGATCTTCCTCGAGCTTCTACGTTCAACAGAAGATAAGATCTCCTTCGACCTCGACTGAAGATAAGATCCCGTCGAGCTTCAACGTCTGCGTCAATCGAAGATAAGATCTTCTTCAACTTCAACGTCGATCTCGACTGGAGATAAGATCTTTTCCAAGCTTCAACTTCAACTTCAACCTCAGTTGGAGATAAGATCTCCCTCGAGATTCAACGTCTACGTCAACCGAAGACAAGATCTCCTTCAACCTCGACTGGAGATAAGATTTCTTTCGAGCATCTACGTCAACAGAAGATAAGATCTTCTTCGACCTCAGCTGAAGATAAGATCTCCGTCGAGCTCTAACGTCTGCGTCAATCAGAGACAAGATCTCCTTCAACTTCAATGTCGACCTCGACTGAAGATAAGATCTCCCCCAAGCTTCAACTTCAACTTCAACCTTGGCTAAAGATAAGATCTCTCCCGAGCTTCAACTTCAACATCAACCTCGGCTAGAGACAAGAACTCCCCCAAGCTTCAATTTCAACGTCAACCTCGGATGGAGATAAGATCTCCTCCAAGCTTCAACTGCAACGTCAACAAGAGATAAGATTTTCTTCAATCTCGGCAAGAGATAAGATCTTCCCTCGACCTTCAACCTCAATAGGTGCAAAGCCCAGAAAAGGACTTCGACAGTCATATTTTTGGTACTTCCTTTGAATTTCAAACTCGAGAGTGAGGGAACTATTATTGGGGATAAATTTTATTTCCACCGAAGTCCAGTCTGATGCTTAGCCTAATGCAACTGGCAATTACGGAAGAGCTTTGATCAAGAATTCTTCTTCCAACGGTCGAATCCCTTTAGTGGTCGAATTCCTTTAGGACTTCAGCTGAACTACTCTCCAATTTCTCCTTCAGTCGGACTCCTCCAGGAGCCTAACTCCTTCCGAATTTCTTCTTCAGTCAGATTTCTACATTAACCGAACTCCTTCCGAATTTTTTCTTCAGTTGGACTCCTCCAGGAGCCGAACTTCTTATGGATTTCTCCTTCAGTTGGATTTCTATATTAGCCAAACTCCTTACGGATTTCTTCTTCATTGGACTCCTCCAAAAGTCGAACTCCTTCCAAATTTCTCCTTCAGTCGGATTCCTCTAGGAGCCAAAATCCTTTCGAATTTCTTCTTCAGTCAAGTTCCTCTAGGAGCCGAACTCTTTACAGATTTTTCATTCAATCAGACTCCTTCAGAAGCCGAACTTCTTTCAGATTTTTTTTTCAGTCGGATTTTTATGTTAGACGAACTTCTTCCAAATTTATCCTTCAGTCGGATTCCTGTAGGAGCCGAACTCCTTATGAATTTTTTTTTTTCAGTCGGATTCCTCCAGGAGCTAAACTCCTTTCCAATTTCTCCTTCAGTCAGATTTCTCCAGGAGCTGAACTCCTTACGGATTTCTCCTTCAGTCGGATTTTCACATTAGCTGAACTCCTTACGGATTTCTTCTTCAGTCAAATTCCTTCAGGAGTCGAACTCCTTCCGAATTTTTCCTTCAGTCAAGTTCCTCCAGGAGCCGAACTCCTTCCGAATTTCTCCTTCAGTCGGATTTTCTCTAGGAGCTGAACTCCTTCCGGATTTCTCCTTCGATCGAACTCCTTCAGGAGCCGAACTCCTTCCGGACTTCTCCTTCCGTCGAACTCCTCCAAGAGCCGAACTCCTTCCGAACTTCTCCTTCAGTCGGATTCCTCCAGTGGATTACTTCCAAAGTTCAGCTAGTATTCCTCTCGAATGATCTCCTCTAAGCCGTATTCCATTTAGAAGTTCGAACTCCTCTGGAATTGATGTATGTCAAAGCTCTTCATCAACCAATGTCTGCTTCCTTCGAACTTCGACTATTAAATCTCAACGAACGGCCACATCATGGCACTGGACACCTCTCTCCATAACAAACTCCACGTAGCCCCGAGCGGCTCACTATCGGATGGTTACGACCGTCACTATCAGTCTGCTATAGGCTCCGTCTATAAAAAGAGATCCTCCATATATGTTTTTTCTAAGCTCTCTTCTCATTTCCAAAACTCTGCTAAATTCTTGCCTGAGCACTCCATTTCTATTGGCCAGAAGAGCTGACTTGATCATCGAAGGATCCTGCCAGAGCCACCACCATCGACTCCAGACGGGACTTTGTTTTGCAGGTCACTGACGGCGACTTCTTCTTTCTCAACTTTAGCTCGATCTGGCGTTAACCAGATTCTGCATCAACAATTGCCATACCTATGTCCGCCACTCGACTTCAAAACAATTAGATATTGGACCATGCATGCATCACTTTTACTGCTATCAATATATTTATATATTTATGCATGCAAATTATTAATTTTTTAGTTACCAGTTCAGATGCAATCACATCAAAACTGAACCAGTAAGCTTCAATTATCAACGTTATCAGGTAATTAGGATATATTGTTAGGTTTAGTTCTCAATCTGTTGGATATCAACTTTAATATAATCATATATATGTATGAGTAAATCCTTCATCTCAATTAGCCAAGTTTCCCATGTGGCAATCCGGGATGTGAACAGCTACTGCATAATGCACCTTGGTATTGTGAAACATGAGTGTTATGGTGCTACATTTAAACAATTTGGAACTTTAGCATGGTTCTATAACATGAAAATTTACTCTTTTCCACGTAAATGCTGCAGGATTTCTACTGACAAATAGGCTCGCTCCTTTAGTTTTAGGGTCTATTGTTTTTCTATATTTTCTTTCTTTTTTCCCAGCCAAAAACGCAAGAGCCTAGGTAGGTGCAGTGATAAAAGGTTGATGTTATCACCCAGGACCAGGAAAAGAGAAAAAAAGAGAAAAATAACTTGATTTTTTTTTTCCTGAGTCGAGGATGGGAAGATCCTGTCAATTCGTTTCGATAGAACTTAAATGGATGCAATAGAAGCAGTAGGAACAAAGTCTTTACTCGTTTAAGTAAACAAGAATTTTTAATAGGTAACAAAGCTTCCTAAATTTAAGAAGCAACACAAATCCACTGGTATATCTTTTCAAAACAACGTCAATTTCCTCCAAAAAAAAAAAGAAGCTTTCTGCTGAAACACTTGTGATAGGAAGAACTCTTGCATGCTGCTAAGCAAGTTATAGATAAAACTCACAATTTAGTAGGCAGTAACAATAGATAGTAACAATCTACCACTCAAAGGATGTAGCAAACCAAGCAACCAAGAATGTGAGAACACCAATAAATTATGTGAAAAACCCTTCAAAGAAAAGAAAAACTATGGTAGATAAACTAGTAATCCAATAATTAATGAAAGAAATTGTACAAAAGGTCTGTAACAATGATAAAATTACAAGAATGCAACAACACTGCTATAAGAAATATAAAGTTAGTGAAACATGCTCTCAAAAAGGCAAACTCTAAGTTTTCTGAAACCCACTACAAAAAAAAAAAAATGTTTTTTTGCAACGAATTTTTAGTGATAAAATAAAATTTCATCACTAAAAATAAAGTTTTTGCAATAAATTATAATTTTATTGTAAAATTTTTTTTTTTTTTTTTAACACAATGCCTTTTTGCTATCGGAGGCATGAGTTATTACGACAAACTAATAATTTTGTTACAAAAAATTCTCCCACCAATATATAATTTTTTGAATCTTGGCGCCAAACATATTTATGACAAAAATATATATTTTTATGATAAAATATTTATCACTAAAAATTATTGACAAAAAAATTATCACAAATAATTTTTTTTTCTAAATTTAGCTTTCTATTTATAGCAACAAAATCACTATTATCATCTTAAGTGAAATTGTTATGATAAAATATTTTATCATAAAAAATCTAAATCACTATTTAGTTTACTATGATGAAAATATTTTATCGCAAAAAGTTATTATATTTTTTATAATTTTTTTGTAACAAAGGCTTATTTGTTGCAAAAAAATCTTGATTCCTTCCTTTTGTTCTCTTCCTTCTTTTTCTAATATATTGTGACAAAAATAGTTTGTTATAAAAAGTCAATATATTTTTTATGATAAAGGCTTGGTTGTTGCAAAAAAAAAAAAAAGATTCCCTCCTATTGTTTCCTCATTTCTTTTAATTTATTATGATAAAAATATTTGTTACAAAAAATAATATATTTTTTATGATAAATATTTATTTTTAGCAAAAAAATTTAGATTCCCTCCTTTTGTTCCCTCCTTTTTTTAAAAAAAATATTGTGATGAAAATATTTTATTGTAAAAGGTCAATATATTTCTTGTGACAAAGGCTTGGTTGTTGCAAAAAAAATAAGATTCCCTCCTTTTTTTATTTATTATGATGAAATTATTTTATTGCAAAAAAGTCAATATATATTTTATGACAAAGGTTTGATTATTGAAAAAAATAGATTCCCTCCTTTTTTTAATTTATTATGACAAAAATATTTATTACAAAAAGTTAATATATTTTTTTTGTAAAGGCTTGTTTGTTACAAAAATATAAAAAATTAGAATCCCACCTTTTGTCCCTCTGTTTTCTTAATTTTTTGTGACAAAAATTATTTTGTCACAAAAAGCTATTATATTTTTTTTAATTTTTGTTGCAAATGGGCTATACAAAATATTATCATTTTATTTGCAAAGCATTAAAATGATGTCATTATAAAAAATTATTTAATTTTTATTATTTTTGTGACAAAATATTTTGTCATAAAAAGCCATTATTTTTTTTTTGAAAAATTCATTTGCAAAAATCATGAAAAAATTTAAATGTTAAAACAAGTATCACAAAAAATTAAAAAAATTCTCATATTTCTTTATGTAATATTTTTGAAATATTTGAAATTATTTTTTAATATAATACTCTTTCTTTCTTAGATACGTATGATTTAATTTTTTTAATTTTTTAGTACCAATTATATAGGGTGAAATAAATTTTGCCAAAAAATTAAATGCTATAAAACTTTAGTGGTTCAGCTAACATCACATTCATTGACTTATTTATGACTTAGAATGTCTGGCCGAGGAGTTTTACACCAAACACCATAGGAATAAGTCAACACGAGTGAATTGTAGGGATGTCGTATTGACCAAATTTTGACTGAACATAATTTTTGCACATGGTGGTGTTTTAAGATGATCAAGATATGCTTTTTAGGTATTTTTTCAAGATCTATGCTGTGACAACTTGGGTTGAATCTGGTTAAGATCATTTTCGAGGTTAAATTCTACTATTTTGGCCAATTTCGGGCCTACTTTTATGTTTGAGTCCTATTTTGATAATTTTTTCCTATTCTAATTACATACCATATAACACTAGATTCTTCCATAACAAAATAAAGTTAATTTGATAAAATAACAAAATACAAATTTTAGTTTAATTAAGAAGGATGGTCTTAAAAAATAAATAATAAATAACTTATATATAAGTTTGATGAACCATAAGTTAGCAGTCCTAACTCACTTTACCTATTGTCCTGGGAAATTAGATCTTACCCTATATTTATGATGAAATATTAGGTATAAGTTTTGTTTGTGACATTAATTTAGCTACATTTTTGCAAAATATTAGGAAGTTAAATCTTACCCTATATTTATGATAAAATGCTAGACATAAGTTCATAGATATTGTTGCTTACACTATTAGAAATCAATCTTTCACCAAGGGATATCACTAAGGGATTTATCCCTGGGTTAGAAAGAGATTTTCAAGGAATTTTAAGTTGCATTCAAAACTAAGTTTTATTAAGAAATCTTTGAGAAATTTTATTAGAGAGGGATTTTTTCTTAGAAATCCCTTAGTGATATTGAAATCTACCACAAACACTACAAGAATTGAGAGTATTAGTGACAATATAATAGTAATGATATGAAAATTTGAGTTATTTAATCCACTATTATAACATGGATTATAATATAGATATTAGGGTGGGCAAAGATATTGATTTGATTAACCGAATGGATGAGGATTCGAGCTAATTGTACTAGATCCTACAGATTTTGACACTATCGTATTAAAATGGGCATAACTTTCTCATCCAATATTAGAATCATTATTATGACTCTAATTCAGAAAGATCTCTTTGAGCCTTACGAGTCTAACTACTTCACCAATATAGCAAATTTCAAGACGTGATTCAATTATTTGACAGACCAACAGGAGCCCGGAAGAATCTTAGATGAATTAAAATTTTTAGTTTCTATCCTATTTTGTGTTGGAGTCCTAATCTAAATTGGTTAGGATTTTTTCTCTATAAATAGACCTTTTTGGCCAACGTTGTATTCAATTAAGTTTATTTTGAGTTATTAATTAAAACTTAAGAAGTGAGTTTCTTCTTTTCCTATGCTGTTCTCTTGTTTGGTGCATCTCTTTCTCTTTCTCCATCAATCACGGCTTGGGCTGTGTCAAATTCATATAAGACACTGATATAGCATTGGCAAATAAGAATAAGAATTCATGCAAGATGAATTCCTTCGAGGTACGTACCAAGGAAGAACCTTAGACTGAGGAATAAACATGTGAATTTATTAATAAGAATCAAATAACATAAAACAAAGATATTTATAGTGTTTCAACCCTAATAAGGTTTTGTAAATTAAATAAAAACTAAAAACATGAATGTGAAGTGTTGCATTCCATTTATTTTTTTAATCGATATTATCCATAGGAGATTTGAATTAGACTAAATATAATATTTGAAGTAATTTAATTTGGGCTTGAGCCTATTTCCAATACAAAAATTGGTTATGCTTTTTCATATCCATCTGATTAATGCCATATCATGGTTATTCTTATTCTTAATATGAAAATCATGTACTAAAGAAAATAAAATCTCATTTATTGCCCATTTTAGAAAAAAAAATCATCCCCTTTCTCATCTCTCCCAAGCAAAAGTCCTAGCTCATGGTCTATGCGTTACATGCATTAGGTGCAATTGGACCATGCCAAATCCCAAGGTGAATAACATGCCATGTTACCCATTGTGTTTCACTAATTCTCGATTGCACGCTAGATTTGCCTCGATTTACTTGGACCTAATGCATCGAATTTCTCCTAGCTTTCCTATTGATCAGTTGCTCCAAGCACTACTATAGAATGAGGCTACAGCAGCGCTTATTATTACAGCGGTTCAAAAACTACTGCCATAGAATCTAAGATAGTAGTTACTCTGAACCACTGCCATAGATTGGACCTATAACAGTGGTTACCTAAAATTGCTATCATAGGTCAATCAATGACAGCGGTTATCTAAAATCGTTGTCATAAGTCCAATCTATGACAGCGGTTACACATAACAGCTGCCAAAAATTTGATTTATTATAGCGGTTAATCAACCACTGCTATATGTTCAATCAATGAAAGTGGTTATCTGTAACCACTACCATAGATTGTATCTATGGTAATGGTTTTAGTTAATCATTAACATAGGTTGGACCTATCGCAGCAGTTATATATAATCGATGCCATAGATTCACCTATGGTAATAATTTTAGGTAACCGCTGTTATAGATCAAACCTATGATAGCGGTTATTTTCAACCGCTGCTATAGGTGCATAATATATTTTTTTATATTTTTTTGAATAAGGTATAATTTTAAAATTTAAAATTTATCTTTACTATTTATTTTTTAAATAATTATCGTTAGAGTGTTATCACAAAAGATTGTTTTGATCTGATAGCCGTAGCTACTCGATCGATAAAATTTAATTTCGACGACCACGAATGGCCACATGATGATCCGATAGATAAAGATCACCGATTAATCTGAAAACTTATAAAGATAATCTTAATGATATTTATAGCATATTATCAAAATTTTACTTTAATCAGACCTCATTATTATGGTCAATCTAGCATGAGATAATTTCGACCGTTAAATAAAAAATGAGTAATCAAAAGGCCAAACAATGCCCAATTATAAGATGATTTTTTAGATAAATAATCTTTGGTACTACTTTGATAGTTTGTATGGTCGTAATCATAAAATTCAAATCACACGTATATGAACAATCCAAAACTATGTCTCGTTCTTAAAGGTCTTATGTAATTATGCTCGTGCTTTTATAGGATATATTTAATGTGGATAGTTCATATAGACACGATTTGGATTATAAGATCGCCACTGTATAAATAATTATTGTAGTACCAAAGATTACTTATCTAAAAATCATCTATTAATCAAACACCATTTGTTCTTTTAATTACTCATTTTTATTTAATGACTGAAATAATCCTATGCTAGATTAACCATGATAATGATGTTTGATTAAAGTAAAATTTTGATAGTATACTACAAACATCATCAAGATCATCGTTGCAAGTTTTTGGATCAAGCGATGGTCTTTATCTATCATATCATCATACAGTCATTCGTGGCCATCAAAATTAAATTTTATTGATCGACATAGTTAAAGATATCAGATCAAGATAATTTTTTGTAATAATATTCTAATGATAATTATTTAGATAATGAACATGAAGATGAATTTTAATTTTTAAAATTATATCATATTCAAAAAAAATATGAAAAAATTTTATATTATGTAGCTATAGTAGCGATTGAAAATAACTACTACTGTAGTTTCTATTATAGTGGTTGATAACTACTACTATAGAACAAATGATAGTGGTTGTAAATAACCACTGCAATAAATCTATGGTAGCGATTTCAAAAACCATTGTCATATGTTTGGCTACAAAAATTTTGCCTGTGCATCGAGTTTTCATCTTCTCTTTCCTCTCATTCACTTTCTCTCTCCCCCTCCTTTCTACCCGAGCCCTAGCTACCCTCTCCACTGCTGGCTCGCCCCTCCACCAGCCTACCCCATCATCAACCACCTCCCTCTAGCACCACCCCCTCCTTCTCTCTCTTTCTCTTCGATCTGCTATTGGTGCCCTATCTACCCACCCTGTCGTGACACTGCCAGCCCACCCACCACCTCCTCCTCCCTCAGCACCGTCTCCAGCTTCGGCCCCCTCAACCCTAGTCTCACCTCCCTTGGCCCCGACCATGTCTGATGCGTGCTAATCTATAGCTATGGCAAGTGCACTAGTCGATCAAGTAATAAAGTAAATGAGTAGAGTATCATCTCTAGAGGATTGAAAAATAAGTACTGAAAAGCTCTTTTCTATACTTTATTAGGATTTTAAACTTAAGAGCAATGAGTTACTAAGACAATCGGTTCACCAACTCAGTCAATACAATATTCAGGTTATTAGATTAATTTTATTTCATATGATAGTGGAGTCTCCTAATTTATTCACTATCCTTTGGTCCAGGTGTAGCAAAACTATCAATATTTATTAATTATTCTTTGGTCCAGGTGTAATTTAAATAAATATTAATACATTAAATTTTGTAAAATCCTCTAATTAAAATATGTAGCGTCCAAAGCGCACTAAAATTCCCGCATGCACATGAATTTTAATTTGATTCATAATACAAGATATATAATCAAGAAGCAATAACATAGATGTACTTGATCCGTAACATCTATATTTATCAGATCAATTAGAAGATGGTCAGTAATTTAAAAGCATTAAGATTAGATTTATATACTTCTTATGAATAAAATTTAAAATTAAAAATAATTCATACTGAATATTACATCAAAAGAGTGGCTACACCTTAGTCTTAGTAAAAAAAAATTTAGTTTATGATAATAAGTTCAAAAAAAAATAGCAAATAAAATAAAAAGCATGAAGAAATTAGACTATTCAATTACTGAAATAGATTGTCCGTTGCTTTTGGTATGAAAAACTTGATAAAGAAGAAGAGAAGCCCTTTGATCGATGTTCTGATTGTTGGAAGAAGAAAAGAAAAAAAATTTAAAAAAATCTTTCTTTTCTCTCTCTTAAAAATCTCTATTCAAAACTCTCTCTGCCTCTCTCTTCTCTTTCTATTCTCTCTTCTCTCTTCTCTCTCTTAAAATTCTCTTCCCAAAAGCCTTTATATCTTTTTTTCTCTCACTCCTCTCTCTTCTTCAGCAACAGTAGGCCTTTAAATAATCTGGGTGATCTTCCCACCGAAATCCTATTGAAATCAGGTTTAAAACTTTCAAAATAACTCAAAAAGAGTCATGAATCAATTCTGACCATTGGATGTCGATCAAATGATCCAAAAATTACTCAAAAATCATCTTAAAATCTTAAATCAAGTCGAAATTCATTTGGACCATCGGATCAGCCTTGAAGATCAAATCTGGGCCATCAGATCATGCACAGAGAAGCCTCTGATTCTTAGTTTTAAAGTCAGGATGAATCTCAGTCGTTGGATCTCGATCGAGAGCTGCATCTGCCGTTCGTTAGCACATGCATTTCGGCCATCCGATCAAATTCCAGTGAAAGGCACCCGTCAGATCAAACAGAATTCCCAAATTATCCTCTATAGACCATGCGCGAGTCTGATGTTGCATGGATCACTGCATTCTTCAGTCAATCGGAGCGCACATCTCCATGTGAAATTTTCGAAATGCCCTCCAAACGGTCCATCGTGCACCACAAAAAATACTGACGTTAGCGTTGCATTAGTGGGTCGGTCTGTTGGGTGCGGTCAGATCAAATAGTCCGTTGAGCTGATTTTTCTGAACCGATTTAAACCAAACCTGCTTTTTTTTTTTTTTTTTTAAATTCAATTTTGGGCTCGTTTGAAATCTGTTTTGTCTGAAATTTATTTTATCTGAATTAGAAAAATAAGATCTTGATATTGGTAGCCTTCTTTCCTACATAAGATTAATAAAAGTATCAATTTTTAAAAAAATAAATTAATTTATTTTATAATTTAATGGTTTTATTAGAATATTTTTACCACTTATCGTACCTTCCAACTTAGTCATTGCTAGTTTCTTAGTAATATTTTATTTAATATCATATTTCAATAAGATTATCCATCAAAAAGGTAAAATCTAGGACTAAAGGTCAAAAAGTTTAAAAAATACTGCTAACTAAGCTATTGAGCTTCAGAAGCAAATTTTTCAGTCAATACAATTAAAAACTTTCTTAGAGTACATCAAAGATCTATAGTACTTATGTTCGTGATGACTAACTTTAGCATTTCAGTATTAAATTAAAGGATAAAAGTATCCTCTCTTATCACCTATTTTGAATAATTTTTTATATATTCTCAATTTTATACTCATGAATTAAGGTAGCTTTCACACTACTCTTTTTTTTTTTGTACTGAGCATCCTAGCCTTTCCTCCACCATTTTACGTGAATTTTCATACTTGACCTAGGTGCAGCGACTCAGTTACTAGGCTTTGGACAATCCACATATACTCTATCTTTTGCACTTTATTTTTAGGTAGGTAGCTCTTTCCTTAAATTCAAGCTTTTTTGATTAGAATGTATATCAATTATCATTTTTCAGTGATAATTGAATCCTCAGTTGGCCTTATAATCAATACCTACTTTGCCTTATTAGTGTGCATGTGCAATTAGAAGTGCTAATAGTCTTTTAATGACCTAAGTAGACTGCTAAAAGTCGACCAACTAATCTACTTCTTTAACTCGTTACATTCATTAGCAAATAATTCTATCTTTTATCACTTGTCTAGTCTAGTCTATCTTGCTCAAAATTTTCTTCTTGACACATGGTTAATTTTTTTTTACCCCCTAACTTATTCTACATTATTTTAAAGGAAAAAGAAAAATAAAAGATGCAATAAAGGATAGGAAAGAATATATCTAATTTGGTTCAGTCTGGTTCTTTAAAGCTTTAAAATTTTGCTTGAGCTCTCATTGATTTTTTCTACAAAATTAAAAATACACACCAAAGTAATACAAGAGCAATAATAAATTATTAAAAAATAAAAGAAAAAAAAATAATCAAAACTAAAAAGAAAAGAAACAACCTATCTAGTAGTTCTGATTTATAGTCTTCAGCTTGACTTTCTTTGAGTTCTGAGTTGAATCAATCTGGTGTCACTTTAATTGAAATACTATCATATTTGGTCGAGCCCTTTTTTAATTGAACATTGCTAGCTTTTATAGTCTCAAACCTATTTTCTATAGAATTCTCATATACTAAATTGTTAATAATATCAATTAAAAAATAAGTTTGATTATCATCAAGATGTTTAGTATCTTTGAAAATATTAAAAGTAACATGTTTATCTTGAATTCTAAGAATTAATTTTTTTTGTTGAACATCTATTAAAGCTCTTCCAGTAGCTAAAAAGGATCTTCCTAAAATAAGGGGTACATCATAATCTTCTTCTATATCAAGAACAATAAAATCAACATGGAAAATAGACTTGTTTACCTTTACCAAGACATCCTCCACTATACCTCTTGGATATTTGATAGATCTATTGGCTAATTGAAGAATAATAGTGGTAGATTTCGGTTCTCCTAGACCCAGCTTCCTAAAAATAGAAAAAGATATGAGATTAATACTTGCTCCTAAATCACATAAAACTTTATCAAAACTATAATCACCAATAATGCAAGGGATAGTAAAACTCTCTGGATCTTTTAGCTTCTGTGATAATTTATTTTGAAGTATTGCTGAGCATTCTTTATTCAAATTTATTTTCTCATGCTCCTTCAGCTTTTTCTTATTTGTTAGAATTTCTTTAAGAAACTTGGCATACCTGGGCATTTGAGTGATAGCATCTATAAAAAAAATATTAATATATAAATTCTTTAATATTTTGAAAAAGTTAGAAAATTTTTTATCTAGATGCTATATTTGTCTCTCTAGAAATAGTAGTGATGGCATGTAGGGCTTCACATTTGGATCGACAAACTGTATACCTGGAGACCATCCATCTGCTAGTTGTTTTAATGACTGACGAATTTTAGTTGATGATTTCTTATTTATAGTTGGCTCTTCAGTCTCTTTCTTCTAATGTAGTTCCTCCAGCTTTATACCACTTCTTAGGGTGATAGCATTGACTTGCTCCCTTGGATTGATCTCCGTGTTGTTGGGCAAGGATCCCTGAGGTCTTTCGGAGATTATCTTAGCCATTTGACCTATTTGCATCTCCAAGTTTTGAATTACTGCTGCTTGGTCCTGTCTAAGTTTGGTTTCTAAATTTTTTATAGTTGCTTCTTGGTTTTGCATAAATTTGACCATCAGCTCTTCCATGTTGGACTTCTTTTCATGTACTTGAAATCCCAGGGGTGGCTGTTATGCTATATTTTGATTACTCCATGAGAAATTTGGGTGCTGCCTCCATCCTTGATTGTATGTGTTGGAGTAGGGATTATTTTGTTATGACCTAAAAAATTACCAACATAATTAGCTGTATCAGTTACTTTAGCAAAAGAATTACCTGTCTGGCAATTGCTCGTATCGTGTCCTCCTCCACACAGATCATAGGTGATGCTCTGAATATGCATAGCTGTTCCCTTTAAGTTGTTGACTTCGGCTCTAAGGGCTACAATTTCAGCTAGTAAGGTTGGCATGCAATCTACTCCCTGCACAACTGCTGGTCTTTTTGGCGTCATGCGTTCTGTTTGCCACTGATAGCTATTTGATGCCATCTCATCGATCAAATCGAAGACTTCTTCCTCCATTTTGTGATTAATGGTTCCTCCTGCTGCTGCATCAATCATAGAATAATTAGTAGGAGATAAATCATTATAGAAAGTTTATACCTGAAGCCATACGGATAGTTGATGATGTGGACATCTCCTCAGTAATTTTTTGAAACACTCCCAAGCCTCATATAGTGTCTCCATGTCCATCTATATAAAAGAAGTGATATTGTTGCTCATCTTGGCAGTCTTGGAAGGTGGAAAGTACTTGGCTAAGAATTTTTGGGCTAGGATATTCCAAGTTGTGATAGAACTTGTAGGAAGAGAATGAAGCCAATTTTTAGCTTTATCCTGTAAAGAGAAAGAAAATAATCTTAATCTAATAACATCATCCGACACTCCATTAATTTTAAAAGTATCACAAAGTTTAAGAAAGTTAGAAATATGGGCATTCGGATCATCATGCACGTGTTTACTGAATTGGACAGTTGATTGAATCATCTGGATCATCACTGATTTTATTTCGAAGTTGTTTGCTTGTACAGACGGTCTCCTGATGCTCGAAGCTACATCGGCTACAGATAGTGTGATGTAATCGTTTAATGAATGATGTACTGATCGAATAGCTTCATGCTGTTCTTCGATCGCCATATCCAATCCTAGATTGATGTCGTTAGGATCTTCAGTTGTCATGTTTCTTTCTTGTTGTAGTCTTTTAATGATTCTTTCAATTTTTGGATCTAAAGGTAGTAAGTTACTATGTCCAATACGTGTCATGCACCAAATAAATTTTTTTTAAAAATAATAAAAATTAAAAATAAAATTCTAAAGTAAAGCTAGGATCAAAATTTTAATATTGTTTTAGATACAATCCCTGATAACGGTGTTAAAAATTTGATGCATCCTAATCTATAGCTATGGCAAGTGCACCAGTTGATCAAGTAATAAAGTAAATGAGTAGAGTATCGTTCCTAGAGGATTGAAAAATAAGTACTGAAAAATTCTTTTCTATGCTTTATTTAGAAGATCAATTTATGAGAATAAGAAATTAAGGAACAAAATAAAGAAATAATTAAAAATTTTAAGAAAATAGAGAGAGTATACTTAAGAGCAATGGGTTACTAAGACAATCGGTTCACCAACTCAGTCAATACAATATTTAGATTATTTGATTAATTTTATTTCATGTGACGGTAGAGTCTCCTAATTTATTCACTATCCTTTGATCCAGGCATAGTAAAACTATCAATATTTATTAATTATCCTTTGGTCTGGTGTAATTTAAATAAATATTAATGCATTAAGTTTTGTAAAATCCTCTAATTAAAATACGCTGCATCCAAAGCGCACTAAAATTTTTGCATGCATATGAATTCTAATTTGATTCATAATACAAGATATTTAATCAAGAAGCAATAACATAAATGTACTTAATCCGTAACATCTATGTTCATCAGATTAATTAGAAGATGGTCAGTAATCTAAACGCATTAAGATCAGATTTATATACTCCTCATAAATAAAATTTAAAATTAAAAATAATTTATACTGGATATTGCATCAAAAGAGTGGCTACACCTTAGCCTTAGTAAAAGAAAATTTAGTTCATGATAACAAGTTCAAAAAAAAAAATAGCAAATAAAATAAAAAGCATGAAGAAATTAGACTATTTAATTGCTAAAATTAGTTATCCATTGCTTTTGGTGTGGAAAACTTGATGAAGAAGAAGAGAAGCCCTTTGATCGATGTTTTGATTGTTGAAAGAAGAAAAGAAAAGAAATTAAAAAAATCTTTCTTTTCTCTCTCTCAAAAATCTCTATTCAAAACTCTCTCTGCCTCTCTCTTCTCTTTCTGTCTCTTTCTCTTCTCTCTCTTAAATTCTCTTTCCAAAACCCTATATATCTTTTTTTTCTCTCACTCCTCTCTCTTCTTCGACAACAGCAGGCCTTTAAATAATCTAGGTGATCTTTCCACCAAAATCCTATTGAAATTAGGTTTAAAACTCTCAAAATAACTCAAAAAGAGTCTTGGATCAATTCTAACCGTTGGATGTCGATCAAATGATCCAATAATCACTCAAAAATCATCTTAAAATTTTAAATCAAGTTGAAATTCATTTGGACCATCGGATCAGCCTTGAAGATCAAATTTAGGCCATCAGATCGTGCATAGAGAAGCCTCTGATTCTTAATTTTAAAGTCGGGATGACTCTTAGCCGTTGGATCTCGATCGGGAGATGCATCTGTCGTTCGTTAGCACATGTGTTTCGATCGTCCGATCAAATCTCAGTGAAAGGTGCCCGTCGAATCAGATCGAATTTTTAAATCACCCTTTGTAGACCATGCATGAGCTTGGTGTTGCATGGACCACCACATTCTTCAGCCAATCGGAGCATGCTTCTCTATGTAAAATCTTCGAAATGCCCTACAAACGGTCCACCTTGCACCGTGAAAAATGCTGACGTCAGCTTGATGTCAGCATTATATCAATGGGTCAGTCTGCTGGGTGCTGTCGGATCGGACGGTCTGCTAAGCTGATTTTTTTGAACCGATTTGAATTAGATCAATTTTTTTTTTGAAATTCAATTTCGAGCTCGTTTGAAGTCCATTTTGTCTGAAATTTATTTCATCTGAATTAGAAAAATAAGATCTTTATATTGGTGGCCTTCTTTCCTAAATAAGATTAATAAAAATATCAATTTCTAAAAAATATATTAATTTATTTTATAATTTAATACTTTTATTAGTATATTTTTACCACTTATCAATGTTCCCATCGGCCTCACCTCCCTCAGCCGCATCCCTTGCCACCCCCTTCCCTCTAGCACCACTGCAGGCCAGCCCTGTTGCCGACTCTAGCCTCCTCGATCCCAACCTCTTTTGGTCGACCCCTTTGCTATAGCACCGCCATTGGCCCGCCTTACCATAGCTGGCCCTCCCTCTAGCACTACCATCAGCGACCCTCGCAATCTGCACGAAGCCCTTCCTACAATAGGTATAATTTTTTATTTAATTTCATAATAATATTAAGAATTAATTATAATATTTATAATATTATTTATAATATTATAAATATTTATAATAATATTTATAATAATTATTATAAATATTATTATAATATTATTATAATTATATTATAATAAATGACTTATCATGGGCTGTGGGTTAAATGGGCGGACTAGGGATACAAACAAATCGAGCTACTTGGGCTCGACTTAAGTTCAAACTCGACTTGACTCGATTATTATCAAGTTTGAGTCGAGCTCGCGTATTCGAGTCAAGCTTGAGTACATTGTAGAGGGTGGCTCAAGCACCAACAGGACACTCTGAAAGAGTTTGTTCCTTGGATTCATGATTATTTTCCGAGTCTGTGGGAGGGGATGGTTAAGCATTGGAGGAGCTAGGAGTTTCAAGTATAATTTCTAACTTTTGAATATTTCAATACACTAATAATTATATTTAAATATTTTTTAAATATTTATTATTTAAATTCTTATAATTTAAATACTTTTTAGGCTATCTTCTATCAAAATCAGAAGAATCGGATGGCTCAGGAGTACACACACTCTCAACCATGAGTCTATGGCTAGTTGGTGGATAGAGAAGTAATAAATTCTAAATCTTAGTCCATAAATTAAATTGATATTTTTTTGTATATTTTTAATAAGCTGATTCATTATTATAGTTGACGAAAGAGGGGATGATGCCCATCCATAGTGTCATCTTTTGATCTAGCCATATGGATAAGAAGGGAAGACTGATGAATGCCATGATCGAAAGAATTTTTATAAGTAATAAATAGATTAGTATGATTAATACGTATTATAGCATTTCTTATGATATTTTATTTAAATTTATAATTACAGGAATAGTTAGATATGCTTGCGAGTGAGGGCCTGAACACCTCTGACCCCCATGACTATCTATCTCAAGTCTTAGAGCCTAAACACTTTGAGAGAATTTGACGCAGGCTTGGATATATGTCGATAAGCTACTGGTCTGAGGTGAGTATCTCTTCACATGCTGTTGCCAAAGGATGGCTTCTCAAGGGGAAGATGAATTGGGTATTTAAAAAAATTTAAACTTGAGATAAGAGCAGATTAAACTAATTAAGTGTTTATATGAAATAAGCTATATAATGTGTAGTGAATGAAGGTAATAAAGCAAGAGCACATAATCACAAATATAATAGTTTTATAGTGATTCAGCACCAAACTCAGCACCTACATCCACTTCCTAAGTAAACCACTTAAGAATTTAACAATAATCACTTAACTTGATTACAATCTGATTATTTTACTTGGGTTCACAATCTAATCCAGTTGGCTTTATCCTTAGCTCACCAACTATAGCCATACAATGATTATTTTCTCGGATTAATAATCAACCTCGATTAATTTTAACTTTGGCTCACCAATCAAACCATACAACGTTCAACTCTAGACTTGGACTGATCCATGTTTCTCATCCCAAGAAATTTGAAATAAAAAAAAATATAATTAACATAAACTAAGACAAACTCTTTGAAGCTTAAGAGAAGAAATTCTGGACAGCTTAGCTTGTAGATTTAGTTTCTTCTTTTTGAATGCTTGAGAGAAAAAGGAAATGATCTTTGATTCTAATAGCCAGACTTCTTTCAGACTGAGGATGATGGAAGGGCAAAAATATCTCTAGAAATCATTCCTTTCTTTCACTGTTCAGCTCAAATACTTGAATGTTCTGAAGAATGGCTTGAAAGCTCTCTAGTGTAAGTTCAAAAGATATCCTTTTTGTTCCAAAAATATTTTCTTAAGTATTCTTGAGATTTTCCACACTACAAGTCATTTAGGTAGACTTCTGAAAGTGATCTAGCCATCGAAAAATCAAAAATAGCCATTGGAAGGTGTATGGAATGAAAAAGCTACAAAACCAAAAACTAGTCGTTACAGTTACCAGACCAGCTTAGTTTTTGATTGGATCGGCTTAGTTTAAATTAGATCGACTTAGTTTTTAGCTAGGTCAGCTCAGTCTCAGTGATCTCGAAATACCTATTTCTATTTTTTGTTATCCTTTAAGACTAGATCGGCTATCTTTCTGACTAGATCGGCCTAGTTATCACTGTCAGCTCAGTTGAAAATTAGATTGACTTAGTCCCCTAAGTTTTGAAAATTTGACTTTCTGCACTTTCTATTTTTTGCTTTCATTGAAACTAAGTCGGCTCAGTTCTTGACTGGATCGATCCAGTTTGCATACCATGCGTACCAAAGACTGTTTCTGATTCTTTCTTCTTCAAATTAATTTGTAGGCTAGACTTACCTTTTTGCATTGATTTAATCTTTATTATAACATTTTGAAAGGTGCATCCAATCTGAAGTATCTTTTTTAAAACTTGAGTGATGAATCTTCATTTAGATGAATGAAAATACTTGGAGTTTGTGAGCTCTTAAAATTTACAACCACACATTCTCATAAACAATGTTAGTAATTTAACAATCTATACTCAAATGCTTTTGTTATCATCAAAATCAAACTAAGGTCAACAATCTTCCTCTTTTTGATGATGACAAAATCTTTTGAGTATAACATTTTCTTCAAATTTCAAAAAGATGTATTCATTCAATCTTACCAATTAACTTCTACATCATATTCATTTAGATTTTATTAATTTATATATGCTCCCCCTAAATATGATAGTTATGTTCAATTTAATTCAAATTTTGTGTTGCTCCCCCTTACCATGTGCCAAGATTTTAATTTAGCAATTTGAGTTATGATTTCTTCCATATTTGTAATTACAATTGAATTGTAATTGCTCATTCTTTATTTAGTTCTTTCTTAAGTAATGCCTATTCTTTTCACTTAATTATATTTCAATTATCATGAATTTTTATACTCATTTTTCTCCCTATTTTTGTCATTATCAAAAAAAATAAACATATAATATATAGAGAGAGATTTGATCAAATATGAAAAAGATAAATTCTATTCATTCATAAGAAAAATTAAAACAATGTAAACCAAAATCAAACTTCATTCATTCTTTCATCGATAAAAAGGTTTCAATTTCTCAAAATGCTAAAGTTTGAACATTATATAACATGGACATTTACAACCAAAATGCTCTAAGTATAACTGTATGCATCCCAATCGACACTGGGCTCTGGAGGATCAGAGGCTAGATCCATGGATGCGGAAGTATGTTGTTCAGCGAACATCTTCCTTACAGCATTTTTTATTAATATAGAAAGACCAATTGAAATTCTGTCATACACTCTGGTCGATACGCTGCACAATCTCCTCAATCTGATCCTCATCAAGTCTAATAGTGGACGAAGATGGAGCAGGTGCAGGATGCTGTGGCATTGGCTCTAGCTCATTTTTTTTTTTCTCTTCTTCATCTAACTTCACCCAGTTACCATTTTCCTTCTTAAATTTCATCCTATGCATCGATTTCAAATTATAGGTATTATAATGTTGTAGTTTCTTACTAGGTTCCCCTTCTAGGCTAACTCCAAAATCTTGAAATACTAGGATTAGAAACATCTCATATGGTAGAGCAGGCTTTCCCCTTTGAGATGCTTCTTACATTACCCTCAAAATCAAAGCTGGATGATTAAATTTTTTCCTCATTAGAATGTGATATATAACTACAATGTCATTTTTGTTCAGAAAGTCAAACCTTCCTACTCTGGGGACTAGAATTCTGGCCGAAATATGATGAAGTAGTCTATGCTCAATTGATAGGTCTTTAGTATGAATTTCTTCAAAATGCATAGCATCTTTCCTACCAAATAGCAAACGCAATCCACTTGCTTGATCATCAAGTCTTTCAGCTCCTTTAGTGGGTGCCCTAAGTAAACTACCTGGTTTCTCCATAATCAAATTTATCTTGACTTTCTTTACCTCTATTTCAAACAAATTTGGTCTAACATTGGCATTTCCATAGAATTCCCTCATGAGATTCGAATAGGTTGGAAGATTGATCCCAGAGCATAGGTATTTCCATCCTTGATGCTTTAAACATTCTCCAATCTTAAAACCTTTCCTTTTCAAAAACTCAAAATCTACTTTCCTACCCATTGTCATTGTGCTAGAGGAAAGAGGAGCATGTGTAGATGATGGAGATGGAGGGAAAACTAGAGAAAGAGGTTGAGTGGATGCTGCCGGAGGAGGTAAAGAAGACTGAGATGACCTAGATGAACGGTCTTCTTGGAACTTTGTCCACCGTTCTTCACTATAAATCCCTCTTCTTGGTGGTGGAACTGGACATGTATGCTTAATCCGAGGAGTTATAGTTCGTTTCTTAGGTGCCATAATCCAAAATCCCTTTCTAATGTAGTGGAATAGGATTTCTAAGAAAGGGTTTTAGAATTCCTAGCCTTTACTTGATAGATGGCTAAGAGACAAATCCTTAAAAAGCCATCGGTCTTTCCATTTTAAAAATAGAAATCCTGATAACTTAGCCAGCCCAATTTTTTTATAAAGAAAAACTGAGTCAGCCCAGTTCTAGGATGACAAAGTTTTTCAGAAGAGAAAAAGTGGGATGACTCAGTTTGGCATAGAACTGAATATTTTAAGTTTCAAAGCCAAAAATTTCCTCAATTTTATTTTTTAGTCCTATTTAAATGCAATAAAGAGTGGGTAAATTCAAGAAAATTCATCATATGAAAATCAATCATCTCATCATATAAAATCCAATCATATAATACCTATTTAACAAATACGATCAAAGAAATCTAATTGCTTTCTAATTGTGCAAAATCTTTCTTCATTCAGTGGTTTAGAAAGATATATGCAACTTAATTTTCAATAGGCACATATTCAAGAAGTATATTGTTATTTTGAACATGTCCTTTAATAAAATGATGTCTTACTTTTATATGTTTTGTTCTTGAGCGTAATATAGGATTTTTAGTTAAATTTATGGCACTTATATTATCACATCGAATTAGAATATTATTACAAGTAATACCATAGTCTTCTAGTTATTGTTTGATTCACAATAGTTGAGCATAATAACTCCCAACAGCAATGTATTCGGCTTCTGCCATGGACAAAGCTACTGAGTTTTATTTTTTGCTGAACCAAGAGATCAAATTTATTCCTAGAAATTAATATGTACCATTTATACTCTTCCTATCTAAGCAACAACCAGCAAAATCTGAATCATTATATCTAATTAAATCTAATGAAGATTGTTTAGAGTACCATAAACCAACAACTGGAGTATTTATTAGATACTTAAAAATTCTTTTAATAACTATTACATGTGATTCCTTAGGATTTGATTGATAGCGAGCACACATGCATACACTAAAGATCTAATTATACCTTGATATAGCTTGAGATCTACTATTTTTCTTTTTAGGTCTTGATCAAGCTTACAACTTATGCTCATGGGGGTGCCACTTTCTTTGACATTCTCCATCCTAAATTTTTTTAATATTTTCTTGATGTATTTGCATTGATTGATGAAGATTCTCTATTTTAATTGCTTAATTTGGAGTCCAAGAAAAAGGTCGAGTTCTCCCATCATGCTCAATTTGAACTCATCCTGCATGAGACTAGCAAACTTTCTACACAAAATTTTATTAGTAGCACCGAATATAATGTCATCCACAAATAGTTGTACAATCAATAAATCACTCAATTTTATTTTAATAAATAGTATTTTATGTACATTATCTATTTTAAAATCATTGTTTAGTAAGAACTTAATCTATCATACCAAGTTCTAGGTGATTGTTTTAATCCATATAGAACTTTTTTAAGTTTATATACATGATTAGGTAACTCTTGATTTTCAAAGCTTGGAGGTTGTTCTATATATACTTCTTCCTTAATTAATTCATTTAAAAATATACTCTTTGCATCCATTTGAAAAAGTTTAAGGTTCATGAAGCATGTAAATGCTAAGAGCAATCTAATAGCTTCAAGTCTAGCTATGGGTGCAAAGAATTCATCAAAATCAATATCCTCTTCTTGATTGTATCCTTGTACAATTAATCTAGCCTTGTTTCTAATTACATTATCCTTCTCATCAAGTTTATTTCTAAAGATTCATTTAGTATCTATTACAAGAAAATTTTTAGGTCTTTCAACTAGCTTCCAAACTTTATTTCTTTCAAATTGATTTAATTCTTCTTGCATTGTTGATATTCAAATTGGATCCTTTTGGGCTTCAGTTACATTTTTAGGTTCTAAATAAGATACAAATGCACCATAATTCATAGCTTTCCTAAGAGATGATCTAATTTTAATTTTGTGAGATGGATCATCTATTATTAATTTCTTAGGATGATTATGATCATACCTTCATTCCTTTGGTAAGTTGGATGTACCTTGATCATCTTGAGATTATGGCAACTCTTTTTCAACCTCTTGCTCTGTCTTCTTTTTTTTGAGAGGGAGTATCTTCAAATGATATATCTTTCAATTTCTTTTCAAGAATTTCTACATCCACATCAAGCACTTCTTCTTTTATTTTAAGAAAGTTAGTTTCATCAAAAATAACATGCATGGATTCTTCCACAATCAATATTTTTTTGTTAAATACTCTATATGCTCTACCATGTGATGAATATCCTAGAAAAATTTCTTCATCTAATTTTGCATCAATTTTTTCTAGCTTATCTTTATATTTATTATAATGAAACATTTACATCTAAAAATTTTAAAATATAAAATATTTAGTTTTTTTTCTTTATAGAGTTCATATAGAGTTTTCTTTAAAATTGGTCTAATTAATGCTCTATTTAGCACATAGCATACGGTGTTAATAGCTTCTACCCAAAAATATTTTAGAATGTTGCTTTCACAAAGCATGGGCCGTGCCATTTTAATTAATATTTTATTTTTTTTTCTATCATCCTATTTTGTTGGGATATCCTAGATGCTGAAAAGTTGTGATTAATTTTATTTTTAGAGCAAAAACTTTCAAACCTTAATTTTTAAATTTCGGGCCATGATCACTTCTTATATACAAAACATTGCATTCTTTGTCTTTTGTTATTTTGTTAAATAGATCAACAAACATATCAAAAGCATTATCTTTATGAGATAAAAATAAAATACATGTATATCTTGAAAAATCATCTATTATAATAAAATCATATTTTTTTCTTTCAAGACTAGCAGTTGAAATAGGTTCAAACAAATCCATATGAAGTAATTCTAGAGGCCTAATAGTTGAAACAATATTTTAGATTTAAAAGAAGATTTTATTTATTTACCAAGTTGGCATGCTTTGCAAATTTTATTTTTTTTAAAATTTATTTTAGGTAAGTTCTTTACTAAATCAAGTTTAATTAATCTTGCTAATGAGTCCATACTTGCATAACCTAATCTATTATGCCAAATCCAACTTGATTCATTTAATTTAGCATTCATAGCAATAAGATACTCAATATTTTTCTTTTTGAGTTCATCAAGATCAACAATATAAATATTTTCATGTCTTTTTCCTATGAATTTAATGCTATCATCTAAAGACCTAGTTACAATACAGTAAGATGATTTAAATGAAATATTAAAATCTTTATTACAAAGTTGACTTATGCTAAGTAAGTTATGCATCAATCCTTCAATATATAAAATATTTTCTACATTAGGAGAGAGTGTTATCAAAATATTATCGAGACCAATGATTTTTCTTTTACTGTTATCTTCAAATATTACAACACCTCTATCTTTAGCTCCAAGAGAGATAAATTATGATTTATCTTCCGTCATGTGCCTCGAGTATCTGCTATCAAGGTTCCACATTCTTTTAGCTCTTACGGATGCTAAGCACACCTATACAAGCAATCAAGCAAATTTAGGTATCCAAGTTAACTTGGATCCTTCGGGATTAGCATAGATGGTTTCTTTTGGAATCTAAATTTATTTTATCTTTGATTTATTTGAATTAAAGATTTTGCAATCTATAAATTTATATCCAAATTTATTATATTTATAACATGTAATGCTTCTATCATGATTTTAAGATTTTGCATATATATTCTTTAATGATTTTTGCTTTTTTGATGGATTATATCCTATACCAACTTTATCAAAGATCATCTTTTGATTTTCAATTATCATTTATAGATTTTTAGATCTTAGTATATATCTATCTACTATGTATCTTAATCTTATCACTTCATCTTGTAAGGATATATTCTTTTCATTTGATTCATTTAGATTAGTTTATAATTCCTTCATATTTCTTCTATTTGAGCTTTATCTTTACTTAAAGATTAATTTTCTTTCTTTAGTTCTTTGTTCTTATGAGATAGCTTTTTGAAATCACAAAGTAAATCATTAATGGTTTCATATAATTCCTCAAATGTAAATTCAAAAATTGAGTCATCTTGGTTTACCTCATCCTCCAATGCCATAAGATAAAGATTTGCTTTTTCTTCTCTTTGACATTCTTCTTCACTTGAAGAAGAGTCCTCATCGTTACTCCATGTTTCTTTGTATGCTTTCTTTTTTATTCACTTATTGCTTTTTTTCAATAATAGACAGTCCATTCGAAAATGTTCGGGCTTCTTACACTCATAGTAAATGATTTGATTCTTTTCTTTTTCTTTTTTCATTTCTTTGCTACCTTCGCCCTTGCTGAAACTTTTTTTCTTGATTCAAACTTCTTTTTTCTTTTTATGAATTTCTTGAACCTTCTAGTGATTAGTGTCATTTCTTCATCATCCTCCGAGTCTTCTTTCGAGTTGCTTTTCTCTTCATACATGACAGCAGTTTTGAGTACAATGCTCTTCTTTTTCTTTACATTTTCTTCTTTTTCTTGGTTCATGTTCAGCTCATAGGTCACAAGTGAATCAATTAACTCCTCCAATGCAAAAATGTTTAGGTCATTTGCCTCTTGAATGACAGTCACTTTGGCTCTCAATTCTTTGACAAAGATCTAAGAATTTTGTACACAATATCAATGTTAGTATAATCTCTTTCAAGACTTTTTAAATCATTCAAAATATCAGTCAATTTTGTGAATATTTTAGTAATGATTTCATCTAGTTTCATTTTAAATAACTCATACTTATGTACCAATATATTTATCTTAAATTTTTTGACTTGATTAGTACCCTCATGGGTGACTTCAAGTCTATTCTAAATTTCTTTAATGGATGAACATGATGATATTCTATTGAATTCATTAACGTCCAAAGCACAATATAGAACATTCATTACTTTGACATTAAGTTCAGCTTTCTTCTTATCATGTTCATCCCAATCCTTTTCAAATTTTGGGATGGACACTCCATCAATTATGATTGTAGATATATGAGGGCTTAACATTATGACATTCTACATATCATAATCTTGTACTTGGATGAACATTCTTATTCTTGCTTTTCAATAGGTATAGTTAGTCCTATTGAATAGCGGGGGTCTATTGGTTGATTGCCCTTCAACTAATAGAGTTCCAATTGGAGTTGCAATTTAATCTTTAGCTCTTTGATAGTTTGATCAATAACTAATATTAGAGCACCTGCTCTGATACCACTTATTGCCCAAGGATGGCTTTCTAAGAGGAGGAATGAATTGGGTATTTAAAAAATTTTAAACTTGAGATAATAGTAGATTAAACTAATTAGGTTCTTAGATGAAACAAGCTATGTAATCTACAGTGAATGAAGGTAATAGAGCAAGAGTACACAATCACAAACATAATAGTTTTATAGCGGATCGGCACCAAACTCAGCACCTACGTCCACTTCCTAAGTAAACTACTTAGGAATTCAATTATCGTCACTTAACTTGATTGCAGTCTAATTATTTTACTTGGACTCACTATCCAACCTAGTTAATTTTATCCTTGGCTCACCAACCATAATCATACAATGATTATTTTTTCAGACTAACAATCAACCCTGATTGGTTTTAACTTTTGCTCACTAATCAAACTATACAACATCCAACTCTAGGCTTGGACTAACCCAAGTTTCTCATCCCAAGAAACTTGAAAAAAAAAAAGGAAAAGTATAATTAACACAAACTAAGACAAACTCTTTGAAGCTTAAGAGAAGAAATTCTGGACAGCTTTGCTTGTAAACTTGGTTTCTTTTCTTTGAATGCTTGAGAGAAGAAGGTGACGATCTTCGATTCCAATAGTCTGACTTCTCTCAGATTGAGAATGATGGAAGGGCAAGAATATCTTTAGAAATCACTCCTTCCTTTCACTGTTCAGCTTAAATACTTGAATGTTCTGAAGAATATCTTGGAAGCTCTCTATTATAAGTTCAAAAGATATTCTTTTTATTCTAAAAATATTTTCTTAAGTATTTCTGAGGTTTTTCACCACTACAAGTCATCTAGGTGATCTTCTGGAAGTGATCTAACTATTGAAAAATCAAAAATAGCCATTGGAAGGCATGTGGAGTGAAAAAATTATGAAATCAGAAACTAGCCATTACAGTCATTGGGCCGACTTAGTTTTTGACTGGATTGGCTCAGTCCAAACTAGATCGGCTCAGTCTCAATAATCTTGAAATACCTATTTCTGTCTTTTGCTATCTTCCGAGACTAGGTCAACTATCTTTCTAACTAGGTTGGCTTAGTTGTCACTGGATCAATTTAGTTGAAAACTAGGTCGGCTCAGTCTTTTGGATCTTAAAAATCTAATTTTTTACACTTTCTATCTTTTGCTTTCACTAAGACTAGGTCGGCTTAGTTTCAGATTGGGTCGGCCTAGTTTGCATGTCATGCATGCCAAAGATTGTTTGTGATCTTTTCTTCTCTAAATTAATTTATGGACTAAATTTATCTTTTTGCCTTGATTTAATCTTCATTATAATCTTTCGAAAGGTGTATTCAATCTGAAGTATCTTCTTTATAACTTGAGTGATGAATCTTCATTTAGATGAATGAAAATACTTGGAGTTTGTGAGTTCTTGAAATTTATAACTACACATCCTCACAAACAATGTCGGTAATTTAACAATCTATGCTCAAATGCTTTTGTTAACATCAAAATCAATCTAGAATCAATATATGCTTTCGGTGTCGTCAGTCGGAAGTAGTTTGAGGAGGTGTTGGCATAGGTAGCTTAAGCTAGGAAGCGGATTGCTTAGGCTGAGGAACGCACATATCAGCTATAGAGTGTCGTGACCGTTATGGTGATGAGGCTCTCTGCACATTTTGGAGCGAACTTCATGAGTCTTTAAGACATGTTGGCCAGCACTCTAGCTCGAACTCCAGCTCCTCCAGCTTGTGCTCTATCTCCTTCCAATGACGATGACTTAGATGTAGACTTAGCAAACTTTTGATGTATTTTTTAAAAAATATTATAATAAATTTTATTCAGTAGTAAAATTTGAGTATTTTAGATGTATTCTTGTATTATTTTAGATATATTCTTATGTTATATATTGAACTATATTTATCAGATAAAAAAATCAAAAATTAAAAAATCTATATTTTTTTATATTCAAAATCTATGGTAGCGGTTATTAACCACTGCTGTAGGCATGTCAACTGCTGCCGTAGATAGCGTGCCAATCGCTATCATAGAACCTATGGCAGCGATTTCATAACTGCTATCATAGATCAATCTATAGAAGCAGTTATATAATCGCTGCTATAGAAACTTATGATAGTGGTTATCCAACTACTGCCATTGATGATTTATGGCAGCGGTTACTCAACCACTGCCATAGGTCATATATGACAGCGGTTGCGTAACTACTACCATAGATCAATTTATAGTAGCGGTTGTGTAACCGCTGTTATACCTAATATATGGTAGTGATTATCTTAACCACTGTAAAAATTGCTGCCATTGATCTATGGCGACAACCTCAATAGCAGTGGTTGAATAACTATTGCTATAGGTTATAGTAGTAGTTTTTTTAGAAACTGCTGCCATAGCTCTTTTCTATAATAATGAATCCTTCCACCCGATTGAACTCTTTTCCATTCCCTAAGCGGAAGTCCTAGCATCTAAGCTTCTCTATTCATCCGTTCTAAGCTTCCCACCCGAGACTCTTGAGATGGAGGAAATAGTGGGAAAATTGATGGAGAACAAAGGAAAAACTGGTGGAAAATGGCAAATCTGGTTATCTATGAAGAGTTTTTCTTCATCATCTATATATACTTATGGTTGTCATTATTATTTTCTGCCATGATGTTTTTTTTTTTTCAAAAAACAACAATCCTGCAGAAAGTTTTAGGCCAGCTCATGTGGTTTATCTCCTATTTTCAATGTTATCATTCAATTGGTAATAAGAATCTCTTGTCGTTCTTTATGTATCTCATCATGTTATATATCTTGAATATATTCATTAACTTAAATATAGCCATCTTTAGAATTTGTTTTCTGTTTCTATACTCAATTTTCCTAGGGTACTTCTGCAAGCAATTGTGAAATATGGTTCAGTGAAGCAAGCTACAACTAGTCATGCCCTTCTAATGGCTTGGTGCTTAGCCATTTGCTTAGGATTGACTGTTTCGATATTTATTAATATATGGCTTTGATGTAAACATTTCTTTGATTCTTTTGTTTGCATTCAGCCAACATTTCTACCTTGCAATATGTTGCTATTACTTCAGGTTATTTTTTATGGTGCTCATCACTTGTGAATATGTTGAGAGATGCAGCCCACATGGGCTAAAACAATTGCATGGTTGGCCCAAGGTAGTCTAGCTTACATTGTTAAGTAGGGCAAGTTAGGCATTATAAGGGACAATAGTGCCCATGTTCATGGTTTATTGCTAGATAGGTCATATCATATAGTTGAATAATACGTATTTGCTTTCTTTCAAATATTATGAGACATGTATGTTTTTTTAGTTAAATAATCAAAACTTAGACATCACTTAATTAGTTGTCCCTCCAACTTTTTGTTGATTATTCATCATTTGGTAGAGGTGATTCTCCATTAACTTGGATATATTGTTGTGTTGTTTGTGTGGGGAACACGTCATTTTATGAATAAAGGGCCATGTCATGCTAGTATAGGCTTGGAAATGAATGTTAATTGTAGCCTTAATTTTTAAAATTAAAAAATCTTAAATTTATAAAAAGGATAAAATCATGATTTTAAAATAATTTATAATATATAGGATGTACAGGCAAGAACTATTGAAGGTGAGCCATCTCAACATTAGTGAAAGATAACAGAAGCAAGTTCCTAATTAATTTTAAGAGCACGTAAGTCGTTTATTTTCAGATAGGACAATTTAATACTATCAGTATGGGACTTATAACATTTATAATTGATTTTTGTATTTATTATGCAGATGAATTAATTACATTGTCAAGGATGTAAAGAAGCCACTGATGAATTATGGGCATTAGCAAATGGCCTCCATAAATTTAGCATAAGATGTTACTCTATTTGTATTATGAATGAAGTTTGATTTTATACAAAAGATCATGACAAACTTCTTAGAACTCAAAGTAGTGGATTACTTATAGAAGGAGAACATAAAGAGAAGATGGTTGAGTTCTTTAGTTTTTTGAAGAGAGTTGTTCAACTTACATTCCTTAAAGAGTATAAAGTGGTGCTATTTGAGTGTGAATGGTTTAATACTAGAAGCAATCAAACAATACAAGATGATGGACAATTCATAAGCATTGATATGAGGTCATGGTGGTATAAGGATTATCCTTTTATATTATCTGATTAAGTTCAACAAGTTTTTTATATCAATGACACAAAATTGAGTTGTAATTGACAACTTGTACAACGAGTGCAACGTTGATATTATGGAATCTTTCCAAGTTAGAATTAATAAATGTGAAAGATGTGATTGATGATGAAGCAGTACATCAATTTCAATCAAATGGGGTAGTTTTAATTATTGAAAGTGGTGATGAGTCTCTTGACATATTAAATAGAGATTATATAGATCCTAACAAATTTGATGATAATATTGGAGGATCCACACTAGATAATCTTCAAGAATACAAAGATGACATTGGAAGGAAGATAATATAGAAACTGATAAAAGCATTAATAATGATTTTGATGATCAGTTTAAAGATTTCTTTTTGTATATATATATATATTGTATATAAAGATAATTTACGAAAAAATTTTGTCTTCATGAATTTTTTGTTCTTTATATTTATATAGTTGTGATGTATTCAAATTTTAAGTGCATAATATTTTTTGTAACTATTAAGTATAATTATTTGCTTAATTTATTTATCTTTCTAGTTTCTTTTATAGATTTATGGTAGGACTTGAAAGAGGTTGATACAAGTGACCATGGAATTTATCTTTATTAAATGCTTATATAGTAGATCCAGAGGAAGTATGTTGTGATACCTATTTTAGCGCTGGCATCTACTATTCTACATTACCAAATAGTAATGAGACTTTTCCTATTATAAATATCTCTAGAAGAGATCTCAATTCTCCTATTTTAAGGAGTAGTGAAAGTGAGTATATATATGTAAATAAATAATTATATTTATTTAAAATATCATAATTTATAAATATAATTTTGTAGTTATATAATAATTATATGCATGCTTGGCATTGACTATATTTATATTTCTAGATTCTTTCTTACCTTTGAGAGGTCATGGTATATTACGATGCATAATATTGGATAAGAAAGTCAGTAAGGTTGCCACTTGTGTACTTCTTTATTATATTAGTGTATGAATTATTTATATATATTTCACTATTTATATTTTAAAAGATAATATTTGGTTTAACTTCATAGCTTGGGCATAAGATGAGAATTAAATTTGGTGAAGAAAAACGTATACCATTGGAGAATAATGCTAACTTTGCAAGAGAAGTTGAATTTATTGTTAAGATATGTGCACTTCTTCATGGTATAGAAAGATATAGAAAGAAATCACAAAAGAACAAAAGAAAACTTATTATCCACATTTGGAGATTATTATAATTTTTATATTGGTTATGTTCATTTTTCACTTAGTTTTATTATTAATGTATAAATAAGTTATTTAAGTGACATTATCATTAATTATTTCAGAAATAGTTTGAAATTATGGATTGGTCAACTCCACATGTTAAGAAATATGTTTACAAAGTATTCCAAATTCATTATAGGCATTAGAGGAACATACTTAACAAGAAATATGAGAAGATGATGGCAAAAGATATAAATCTACAAAAAAAAGTCTCCATGCCTAGAAGTTAGGTTGGAAGATTGGCTTTTAGTGTATGATCAGATAGAAGATGATGACTTTAAGATAGTAACTTATGTATAATATATTTACATATTTTTTATACTTTTGTATAAGCAATCATAAATAAACTCAAGTAATCGTTCACAACTCATACAGTCAAACTTTAGGCTCCATGATCTTTTTTTTTTTTGTTAAACTCTAGAACCTTTTTTAGTTGACTTTGAAAAATAGTAATATAATATTTTTAGCTCTTGTATGTTTTTAAAATATTTAATGTGCATTAAGATTAATGAATTATTTATTTTTTTATTCTAACTATATAAAAAGAATTCATGTATGGTTGATCTCTTCAAGGATACACAAATAAAGAAGGGTGGTCAAGAATTTAGTAAAGAAATCACTCAATCAAAATTTGTGAGTATAAGTACACTCTTCTTATATTTTTTATTTATAAAAAAATTATCTTGAGGTCTAAATTATCTTTAAAAACTTTACAGAACCGAATGACTGAATTAAGACAGCAATCTTTGAAGGAAAGTGTAGATCAAAGATCAAAAAATAGATTTTGGTTAGTGTGGTTGGCAAAAAGTCAGAATGTTTGAAAAGAATGGGTCATGGCATTAAAATTGGAAGTTCAAGTTCATCCTACGCATCAAGCTCACGTGATAATGAGCTCAGGGACTGACCTACTACTGAGTCTCAACTAGAAAGAGCCAATGAAAAGATTACTGAAGACAACAAGAAGATTGCCACATATGAAAAAAAATGAAGACTTATGAAGATCAGTTGAAGAAATTGTAGCAATTCATGAGAGAGATGCAGTATAGTCGGGCTTTGTAGTCTGCTTTCTGATAGTAAAGTCACTTATTTACTATTTTTTAGCTATAATAATTTGATTATTATAATTATTAATTATTTATGATGGTGATTTAAAAATTGAAAATTAATGTAGTTGTTATGGTGGTGGTTGGATTGTTATGAAATAGTTATGGTGGTAGTGGTTGTCATTGTTATATTTTTGAATACATAGATATATTAGTATGGCTATATATTATATTACTTATGAAATGATTATGGTTGTAGTGCTTATAGTGGTGGTGGTTGTCATAGTTATATTTTTGAATACATAGATATATTAGTATGGCTATATATTATATTACTTATGATTACTTGGATGGTTATGGAATGGTCATGGATGGTTATGGTGGTAGTGGTTATAGTGGTGGTTGTCACTTATAGATATTTTTGAATATATAGATATATTAGCATAGCTATATATTATATTACATGTGATTGTTTAGATAATTATGAAATGGTTATGGTGGTAGTGGTTGTGGTATAGTGGTTGTCATTATTATACTTTTGAATAGATAGATGTATTAGTATGACTATATATTTTATTATTTATGATTGCTTTGATATTTATGGAATAACTATGGTGGTAGTAGTTATGGTGGTGGTTGTCATTACTGTTTATTTAATATTTGCAATGATTTCATGTAAATTAACACAAAATATCTTATATGCGTGCTTAAAGATTTTCTAATTTTGTATGTATTCTTATATTATTCTAATTTTTTGGGTTTATTTATTTTTTATATTGTAGGTTATTGAGAAGAGAACTGACTTGCATGGAAGCTTTATAGAAGCTTTATTGCTTTTATAGTTAAGATGAGAATTGACTTACATGGAAGCTTTATGGCTTTATGGTTGTTACTTAAGACTTGAGCATTTCATAACTTTGTGAGTGTTGTATGAGACTTAGAGTGCATTTGGTTACACTTTTTAATTTTTAATTTTTAAAAAATAATTTTTATTTTTTTAATTTTTGCTATTAAGTAAAAGCAAAAAAAGTAAAAAGCATGTTTGGTAACTATATTGCTATAAAGTAAAAAGCAATCATATGCAAAGTAAAAAGCAAAAAGCAAAAAATTTTTACTTTGCATATAAAGTAATTATTTTGATTTTTTTTTTATTTTTACTTTTTATGGTGTTACTAAACATTGCTTTTTGATTTTTACTTTTTAAAAAATTAAAAAGCAAAGAAAGTTTTTTTTAATGGCTAACCAAATGTACCCTTATCATTTTATTTGTGAACTTTTGTTGTGAAGATGGTGCATGGAAGAACATGTAGAAATCTTTATATAACTATATATTTGAAGGATATTTAAATTATTATTAATTGATTAATTAATTTAAATTTTAGTATATTTTGCTTGTTTATTTGAAGAAAAAATAGTAGGTTAATTTTTTTTGTGACAACAAATTTATCACTAATGGCAGATTAACTTTTTATGATAATAAATTTTGTTACTAGGAATCATTTTTTAATGACAAGTTAACTTTTTGTTACAACAAATTTTATCATTAATGGCAGGTTAACTTTTTTGTGATAATATTTTTTGACATTAATTTTTTTTTACTAGCATATTAACTTTTTATGATAATAAATTTTATCAATAAAAATTATTTCTAAATTGCTGATTAACTTTTTGTGACAAAATGTTTTATCATAAAAAGTACTTTTTTTGGTGATAAAAATATTTTATCACTTAACCTATATATCCTATTATACTGAAAATTCTATTATGACAAAAATATTTTATTGCAATATTCAACATTTAGTAACAAAAATATTTTATTATTTAAAATTTATGCTCAAAAATCTATTGTGATAAAATATTTTATCATAAAGCAAAATTTTTAGTGACAAAATATTTTATCACTTTTAGTTACAAAAAGTTTTTGTCACTTAATAATACATATAGAATAAAATTTTACTCTTTTGAGTGATGAAAATATTTTTTTTATGATAAAATTTTGTATCTTTTTGTGACAAAATATTTATCGCTAGATTAGTTTTTTTTGTGATAAAATTCTATTTTATTGCTAAAAGTATACTTTTTGTAATAAAATAAGTTTTATTGCAAAAAGTCAATCATGACTTGTTGTGATGGGGCTTTAGCAATAATTTTGTGATGAATTTTTTTCATCACAAAAAGTTTTAGCAATAAAAAAAAATTATGACAAAACTTTTTATCGTAAAAAGTTCATTTTTTTATAGTGACAACACATACCCTTGTATATAAAGTGAATGAAAAAACTTTTGCATTGAACTTCAATCCAATAACATCCTTGTATTGGAAAACCATAATTATGTGAGAAACTTCCAAAAAAAACTATTGGTACAGTCATCCCTTGCTAGACACGTGGCATCATCAAAGGGGTCACTATCTCAGATAACAGGCAATTGGTAAGTTTGGTGTTAGGTCGGTAGAGTATCGACTTGGATGCTAAACTGTCGGCCAAAACCAAATCAACCAAGTGATCAAGTCTAGATCAGTGGATAACTCACCAGAATGAATCCAAGACCAGTCTGCCACCATTCTCCATGATGTTCAAAACAAATCTCAATAGAGGTTGGTAATAAACTGACCATAGCTTGATTGCAAGCAATCAGACCAGTATTTTGTCGCCCTGAAGGGCAGCGGCTATTAAACTCTATAGGAGATCGGGTTAGCACCAACCTCGTCGATAGTAATCAGCTTGGATCAGAATGACCAACTTGATACTCGAGATCGATAAAATACCGATGTCATCAAACTTTATCTTATATTGAGATCAGTAAATCACCAACCTCATCCTAGATCCAGATCGGTGATTTACCGACCTCGCCATATTCCGACAGTCAACAAAGCACCAGCTGCACTCCAATCAAAATGCGACCCTCCTCTAGCCGTGTTCTAGCTAATCACCATCAAGACAAATGATCAACAGCTGCAATCCAGCTAGCCATAATAAACTAATGGCCTAACAAACTTTTTTTGAGGCCTAAGCAAATCTCTTTATAAATAGGGGGCAGGGTATCCATCCAAGGTAAGCACAAATCCACGAGTCGAAACTCTGCTGAAATTGGCTTCTGACTTTTCCACTAAAGGAAGATCTAGCCCTTCTTTACTCAAACTCTCTCATTCTGCTTTTTCAGTCTTTCATATTTACTATCTATTGACAAGACTTTAGCTGACTTAAGTATCGGAGAGTCCTAAATCGGAGGATACCCCACCGGTTCTTAAACTTTTTGTATGCTGATCCATGATCTATGTCGAACCAACCCAATCAACTCTCCAGCACTAATCTTTTCGATAATTTGAAGTCCTACTGCAACGATTGACTCTAAAGGAAGAGCCTGATTTGCCCAAGATTTTGATAAAAATGGTCAAGAAAGCGTAGAATTCGGCTCAATCTTCTCCAAGAGCCCCTCTGAAGATAGTCCAGTCCCATCCTCCGACCTCGATTGATCCATAGCAGTTCAATCTCCTAGTATAGTAAGTCCAGGTCCTCACCAACACTGTGGAACAGCTCCAATAAACTATGGAGCAAAGGTAAGAAACCATCCCTTGTAAGGCTATATCATGGACCAGCCATCCTCCAACCCTCCAAGAATTTCATCGAGAGCACCTTCTTGATCAAGAAGATCACTCCTATGAAGTAGAATCAACTTCCTACAGTAGGAAGCTGCTATAAGAGCTAGATCTTGAGTAGAAGCTTCAAGATCTTGATAAGAGGCTGAGGGAGGTGCAGCTCAAAAGACCTTCCTAGAGTAAGAAGGATTTCCATCTCACTTCTTCTTTCTCAGCTGAAATCCTAAGTGAATCGATCCCATCCTAATTTAAGATGCTTACTTTAGAGCCATTCGATGGCGCCACTAATCCTCAAGATCATCTTGAGGGGTATAGAGATGTTATGAGGCTGCAAGGTGCGTCTAACGCCCTTCTCTACATGGCTTTCTCCATTATCCTCAAGAAATCTGCAAGGATATGAATTTCTAGACTCCATCCTAGGTTTCTTCTTTTGACCAGTTGAGTAGACTTCTCGTAGCCTATTTTGGAAGCAACCGCCTCTACTTGAAGCACTTGGACAGTCTATTCTTCATGGTGCAGCAGGAGGGTGAATCCCTCCGAGAATATATGGGCTATTTCAATGCGATCATTCTTGAAGTAAAAAATTTTAATGAGTCCGTCGCTATGTCCGTCTTAAAATAGGAGCTCAAGTGCTACCGTCTGACCTTCTCTCTCAACAAAATTTTTTTAAAAAATTATAAAGCAATGCTAGACTGAATCCAAAAGTATGCTTATGCTGAGGAGGAGAAAAAGTTGAATAAGAAGGATAAGAAAAATAAAGAGGAAAAGAAGTGGCCTCATGAGGAAGAACATGGGAACAAGGGGAGCAATAGTAAATCGCCTCGGAAAGATCCAAGGTCCCAAAGTCCTCTTCGAAAGTTTGATAGCTATGCTTCTCTGTCTGCCTTTCGATCATAGATTCTGATGGAGATAGAAAATCAAGAATATCTCCACCGTCCTATGTTAGATGTGTGCCCTAGAAGCCAAATTGGCCGACACTTGTTAAATACTTTCTAGAAATATTTTCATAATTTTGACTTAAAATTAATTAAAATATTATTTATTCTATCACATTGTGTATTAAAGTATCTATGATACATTCATTGAGTTAATAGACATGATAACACATATTCTCAAGAGTTGAGAATTTAAGGCATGTGTTATTATAATTAACTCATAAACTGCTTTCGATCGTAGGATCGTCATGAGGATGATGATCGATCCGAAAGAATAGTGTATGATCGCTTTCTTATGTTTGATGAGTTTTGAGTCTATGGTGTAGAGATACTAGAGTAAGAGTATAGATACTTATTAAGAACAAGGGCATTGAGTGTGACCACCTCGAGCAGTCATAAGGGAGTCTACCTTCTCATCGATGACCAGCTCGATGCTGCAGTCATGTATCTGGTTCTTTGATGTGAGCTGCTTCGGTAGTTCACCTTGAGGGTATTATAGTTTGACTATACCATAACTCAGCCTCCTAGCCATTTAGAATTCTGAAGTGTATGTTGGCTATAACATGTTCATTCTAGAAATTGGATCACACCAAGATGGGATCTATCAACCTTGGTAGAGGAGTAGTTCTATGATAATCATAAGATTGAATCCTAAAATCCATGGCCATGGTAGTGTGAATCTAATAGAAAAAAGTTTTTATTAGGATTTCACATTGGACTTGAATCGAATGATTCATTCATATGATGGGTGTTGGGTATGATGAGTTTACCTTAACCCTAATCTCATTGGGGCTCATGATAGAAGAACCTAATTACACAGATTGCTGCATCGAGAGGTTCGCTTTTTAGTTTTGATGGATTGCCACCATATACTGCTAGGTGTCACTGGTGAATTTTGGAATCAATTAGAATTGTCTTGATGATCGATAATTCTAATTGGATGAATCAAAAGAGTTCTGATCCATCGAAAGGTGTTTCGATGATGTCGATGATGGAGATCACAATACATCCTATTATCATATAGAACTGAACCTAACTAGATCACACAAATAAAAGTTTGGATCAAGATATCATCAATTGAGCTAAACCAGTTTGATTGATTTGGATTAGATCCAATTAGGTTCAAGAAAATCATGCTAGCACACGATTGAGCCTAACATTCTTCTTCTGTAGTCTTTTTAGTTCATTTCGACTAAGCCAAATTGGATTTGACTTATCTGAAAGCCTTATATAGATTTGTTCTGATCCGACTGGAGCTTGTCCTGATGAGAACAGGCCTTGTTTTGATAAAACAAGGCTTGTCCTGATGAGATCAGGGCTTGTCCTAAAATCATGAGATGAAATTTTGGACAAGGCTCTTTCGAATACTCTGTAAGAATTTATCTTAATCTGACTAGACCTTGTCTTGGCTTGATCAAGACTTATCCTAAATTTTATAAGATGGAAACGGGATAAGGGTTGTCTTAACCAAATTAGGGCTTGTTCTAAAATCATGAGATGAAATTTGAACAAGCCTCTTCCAAAAATTCTGGATGGATTTATCTTGATCTAACTGGACCTAGTTCTGGCCTGATCAAGGCTTGTTCTAACTTGATGAGGACTTGCTTGAAATCCATTGGATGGGACTTAAAAAGGGCTTGTCCTAAATCCCATGAGATGGGAACAAGATAAGGGTCAAGAGTTAACTCGGTTTGCAAGAAAGAAAGGGAGAGGGGCGTGCGCCCCCTGGAGACTTTCTAGGGGCATGCGCCCCCTTGGGATTTTCATAAGCAAGAGAGGGCCACGTCCCCTCTTGGACGTGTGCCCCATATGGATAAGAGAAGGCGCCCTTTCAAAAAGGTTTTTGACTGGGTCAAAGAGTTTGATTTGGATCAAACTCTAGGAGATAAGAGTTTTGTGCCAAGCCCTCATCTTTATCCATATTTGATACCATTTTCCATGATGTTTTGTGCGACAAAATTAAGGAAAAATTTAGAAGATGGCGTGGGCTTCATGAAAGAGTCCTTCTGCATGTTAAACTTTGACGTGTTCAAAGTTATATACGAAGGGACTCTATAGCAGGTCTATAAATAAGATCTTATGCAAATTATTTGTGGATAAAAAATTGATCTACGACGAAGCCTTACCAAAATTTATCTCCATGCCTCCCTCATCTGATCCTCTCCCTCTTCTCCATGCCCAAAAGTTAGGTAAAATCTGCAAGCAAAGATCAATTTTCATTGGCACGAAGATCAGTGAGAGACAACGATGTTCGTGAGACGAATGCACAGCCTTTAGAGTTCGATTTGAAGGCTCTATGAAAAGACACCAAATTTGATCTTTGGATATCAGATCTAGTAGAAGATAGCATCCAAATCTGACTTGAGTGGACTATGGTGGAGGTCGGGCATGTGCACGTCTAGATCCAGAACCTCAGCAATAATAGATCATCACTGTAGGGTGAATGATTCACCTGATCAGGTGATATCAGATATCACTATTTTTATTTTTTATTTTTACTTCTAATTTTAGATCAATATAATCAGATATAAAAACTCTCAGATCTAATTAAATTATAAAAAAAATTTAAATTATTTTACTATAAATTTGATCTGATTAGATGCATCCTGTGGCAGGAAAATACAGTTTTTTTTTCAACTGGTATCAAAGCCAGGATGTTGCTTCTAGATCTATCTTTAGATTGATCTAAAATTATTTTTTATGATCTAATTTATTGATTTTTAGATATTACATGAGATGTAATCAGATCTGAGATTAAAAATTATATTTTTAAAATTTATATATAATTGATATATAAAATGCATGTTATAGTCTAGATCAGTAGTTCTATATCATCATACTTATTCAAATATGTTTTAGATTAGATCTGATTTAATTTTTATGATTTGATCATTTAAGTTTTAGATATTATATTTGATGTAATCAGATCTAAAATATAAGATCTAATTTAAAATTTTGATATATATGATATAGGTAGCACATGTCTAGACTAGATCTATAGTTTCATGTCATAGTCTAGATCAAAAAAATTTTATGAAATATTCATTTAATTTTTTAAAGATTATATGATTAGGTTAGTCAAGTTTTAGATATTATATGTGATATAATTAGATCTGAAAGCATAAGATGTATTTAAAAATTTCATATATATGACATATGCAATACATGTCTAGACTAGTTTCATAGATTTATGTCATTAGTAGTCTAGATTAAAAATTTTTATGATGAGATCATTTAAAATTTTATTTTTAGATATTATATTAGATGTAATCATATCTGAAACATAAATTTAAATGTTCAATTTGATACATGAGAAGTATGCAAAACATGTATAAAATAGATCTTAAATTATGTAATAGTTATATGCTTTGGATCTAATAATTTTGTAGCATAGTTCATATTTTTGATTAAGGCATTCTCCTTGACCGTCTGGTTATAAGAGTAAGAAGGATTTAAAGGCCCTCTCTTTTCATTTGATGGGATGCTTTTATGGCATGTAGGGGTGCTGCATATTTGTCCTTAATCAGAAATCAAAATTTATTTTTCTACAAAACCATAGATCCTGAAATCCTAGGATTTTTTATACATATTTTATTTTTAAACCCTTGGACTTAATTAAGAATTAAGTTTATGAAATTAATTAGATCTAAAAATTATGAATTTTCATATATAAGACACATTCATAAAATATGGGTTCGAATATGGGTAGCTCAATTAAGTCTAGCAATTGATCAAATCGAATCAAGAGTTGGTTAGGCGACATCAAGAGTGCTTAATTTTGACCAACCTAATAGAATTAAGTCTAGATCAAGATTAACTCACAATCACATATGGTCGATGAAGTTAAGATCTAATTTGGCTCCACGGTTCGAGTCTAGATTGTAGGCTAATCCGATCAATTCTGATTAGATGAATCGATGTCTAAGTTAAGTTTGGCAGATATGACTAGTGGTCTTTAATTGAAAGTTACTCGATCTGAATGCATTCACGATGAGTTAATGGCATATTCCTTCCACTGATCTTACTTACTTGACCAATTGGATCGATCCAGTTCTAATTTGAGGTGGCAAATAATTCGAGGTAACCCATGCCACTAGGTTAGTCATAATTGTTATGACTAAGTCGAGTCTAAGAGACCTAAATCAAATCTTTCTAAGAAAATATTAAGTCTTAGGTCTTCCACTATTATAGATGTGCCGATCCTTCCTAGAGTTGATTGTTCTCGGTTGGATATAGTGGTTCAGTTGCATCGAGAAGATACAATCATATCTATTAGGCATTGGATGCTATGGATTGAAGGATGGATTGGACATAATATTTCGGATATGGTGAGGGTCTCAATCAGGAATCAAATTCATGCAAATGATGGATCTAACTTAACTAAGGAGTGGAGAAATATTTTGGACACAGTAAGCTTCATGAATTAGAGACTAGGTTTGGATGCACCATGATTAGAAAATCATTAGACAAGAGTTGTCCACTAATTGATTGATCCAACATCAATAACTATTAGGTGAGGTGGTGAGCCAGTCGATGGGACCGCACCATCCACTAAAAATTTTTGATCATGAAAATTTTCATATCTCTGCCTAGGAAGTGTAGGGATCCAAGAAAATAGTGAAAGCCTAATTTATTTAAAAATAAAATATCTAAATAAATTAGTCAAATCAAATTATAAGTCTAACTAGAAACTTTGACTCTCTGTAGAAAGATATCTGCGTCAAACCTCCTAGCCCAAATCCTAGATATCCATAAGTTGACTGGACCAAATTACAAGGATTAGCTAAGAAACTTTAAAATTATTTTGAATTTAAAATAGCTGACCTATGTATAGGATCAGGAACTCCCTACTTTACCAGCACGTCCGATTGCGGATCAGAGAGCATCTCATAAAAAGTGGTTGGATAATGATAACAAAGCTAGGTGCTACATGTTGGGCTCAATGTCAGATCAGTTGCAATGCTAACATGAAGATATTGGGACTACTTGCCAAATGTTGGTGCACCTATAAGAGTTATTCGGTGAATAGAGTCACGCAGCGCATTATCAAGTTTTGAGAAGATTTTTTAAGGTGCAAATATGTGATGGACGGTCCGTCCAAAATTATTGCTTGACGATGATCAAGGACCTAGAAGAGCTTGAGAAGCTTAGAGTCTTGATGGACGAGGAACCGCAGATTGATATGATCCTGTAGTCCTTGACTGATTCATATGGTCAATTTATTATAAACTTTCATATGAATAAACTCTAGTGCACCTTGGCTAAGTTAATGAATATGCTAGTTACTGTCGAGCAAACTTTGAAGAGTTCAAAGAGCTCAATTCTGACTATGGAGTGGACTTCTTCCAGGATAAAGTCTTTTGGAATAAAGAAGAAGTCTACGAAGAAGCAGCAAATAGAAGGAGAGAAAAGGGCAAGTCGAAGAAGAAGGACCCGGAGAAGGAAAAGTGTTTTCACTGCAACTACGATGACCATTGAAAGCAAAACTACCCTACATACTTGGCCAGTCTAAAGAACAAATAGGAAGAAGGACTTTCTAAAGGAATACTCATCATTGAGTCTATTTATAATATTGAGCAAAACGTAAATTCCATAGGATCAAAATGATCTAGAGATAGTATTAATGAAAGGTACTTATGACATCTTAGGATAGATCATATAGCTGAAGATAGGATTAACAAATTAGAAAAATTTGGACTAATGGGTTCTTTGACTTTTGAGTCATATCCGATTTATGAGTCATGATTTCAACGGAAAATGACCAAGCTTTTCTTTGTAGGACATAAGAAAAAGACCACGGACCAACTTGCCCTAGTACATATAGATGTGTATGGCCCATTCGATGTACCGGCCAGAGATAATTTTATCTACTTCATTACCTTTTCTAATAACCTATCTCGATATGGGTATGTGTACCTGATGTGACAAAAGTCTGAAATCTTTAAAAAGTTCAAGAAATTCAGGTATGAAGTGAAAAAGCAAATCGAAAAGCCCATTAAGGTTCTTTGATCAGATCGAGGAGGTGAATACCTTAGTCAAAAAAATTTTGACTATCTAAATGATAATGGTATAGTCTTATAATGGACTTCACTTAGAATGCCTCTACTTAATAGGGTTTTAGAATGGAGAAAATGGATCCTATTAGATATGGTCCAATCCATGATGAGTTTCATGAATCTTCTTGAGTTTTTTTAGGGGCATAGTTTAATGACAGCATTTATTTACTGAATACGATTCCATCTAAAATCGTTCCTACCACTGCATATGAGATATAGCATGATAAGAAGTCAAGTCTAAGTCATCTCAGAATTTAGATTGTACGATGGCAGATAAGTTACAGTCTAGGTTCCTTAGAGCTCGATTTATTGGATATTCTAAAGAGTCATTAACATATTATTCCTATATTCCAAAAGACCATAATGTGATTATGAGTCGACACATCATTTTTTTTGAAAAATAGTTTGTTCAAAATTATAGCATCAAAAGATAGATTAGGCTCAAGAAGAAAGTCTCCAAAGAGCAACGAGCCAAGTAACCTAGTTAGTTTAAGCCGATCCACACTCACCACCTCCTCTACCTCGTAGGTCAAATAGGATTTTTCGTCCTCCTAAAGATACTTAGGTACTATTTCAGAGGATATAGAGGAAATGTTTCTCATGAAAATTAGGATTCATGATGATGATCCTAGAATCTATGATGAGATGATATCAGATATCGACTCTAAAAAATGGCAAGAGCCAATGAAGTCAAAAATTGACTTGATGTGCTTAAACCAAATCTGGATCTTGATAGATCCACCTGAAGGTATTGTACCTATTAGGTGTAAATGGATCTTCAAAAGAAAGATAAGTGCAGATGAGAATGCGAAGACATTCAAAGCTAGGTTAGTGGTGGAAGGGTATTAGGATACCTTCTCGCTAGTGGCCATCCATCCACACATTGCTTGTCATTGTAGCATATTTTGATTACGAAATATAGTAGATGGATGTGAAAATGGAGTTTGTAAATGGATATCTTAAGGAAGATATCTACATAAAATAGCCGCTTGGTTTCATATCCAGTGATTGTTATCATAAAGGTCTGCAAGCTGCAAAGGTCTATCTATGAACTTAAGCAAGTATCTTAGAGTTAGAAAGCTTGGTTCAATGATGTAATCAAATCATTTAGTTTCATCAAAAATGAGAAAAAATCATGTATTTTCAAAAGGATCAATAGAAGTGTTGTTGTCTTTCTCATATTGTACGTGGATGACATCATTCTAATTGGGAATGATATTCCCATGCTAACATAGGTCAGAGTATGGTTATCTAAGAAATTTGTTATGAAAGACCTAGGTAAGGCATCCCTCATTTTTGATTTTTTAGATCTGTAGGGATAGACTGAAGAGGATGCTGGATCTCTCATATAGAGAAAGTACTGAAGAGGTTCAGCATGATGAAATCTAGGTCTAGGGGTATGCAGACTCAGATTTTATATCTAACATAGATGATCGAAAGTTGACATCTTGGAGTCTGTTTGTGTGCAATGGTGGTGCTGTAAGCTAGAAGAGTTTCAAGTAGACAGTGATAACAGTTTCCACCATATCCGTGATTACCTCAAAAAGGATATATCGAGATCAAAAGAGTCAACACCATAGATAATGTATTTGACCCACTGATAAAACCTTTAGGCCAGTAGAAGATCAAATCCTATCTTGAGAAGATGGGACTTAGATTTGTAGCCAATTGGCTTTAGATCAACTGAAAGTTTGTTTGATGTGTGCCCTAGAAGCCAGATTAGCCAATACTTGTTAAATACTTTTTAGGAGTATTTTCATAATTTTAATTTAAAATTAATTAAAAAAATTATTTATTCTATCACATTATGTATTAAAGTATCCATGATACATCCATTGAGTTAATAGGCATGATAACACATATTCTCAAGAGTTGACAATTTAAGGCATGTGTTATCATAATTAACTCATAGACTGCTCCTGATCGTAGGATCATTACGAGAATGGTGATCGATCTGAAAGATCAATGTATGATCACTTTCTTAAGATAGATGAATCTTAATTCTATGGTATGGAGACATCGGCATGAGAGTACAGATACTTGTTGAGAATAAGGATACTGAGCATTACCACCTCGAGTAGTCATAAAGGAGTTTACCTTCTCGTCAATGACTAGCTCGATGCTGCAGTTGTGTGTCTGGTTCTTTGACTTGAGGTGCATCGGTAGTTCACCTTGAAGGTGTTATAGTTTGACTACACCATAACTTGATCTCCTAGCCATTAGAAATCCTGAGGTGTATGTTAGCTATAGCATGTTCATTCTAGGAATTGGATCGCACCAAGATGGGATCTATCAATCTTGATAGAGAAGTAGTTCTATGATGATCATAAGATTGAGTCCTAAAATCCATGGCCATGGTAGTGTGAATCTAATAGAAAGGAGTTTCTATTAGGATTTTACATCGGACTTGAATCAAATGATTCATTCATATGATGGGTGTTGGATTTGACGAGTTCATTTTAACCCTAATCCTATTGGGGCTTATGATAGAAGAACCTAATCACATAGGTAGCTGCACCGAGAGATTTATTTTTTAGCTCTAAAGGGTTACCACCATATACTACTAGGTATCACTGATGGATTTTAAAATTAATTATAATTATCTTGATGATCGATAATTCTAATAGGATGAATCGAAAGAGATCTGATCCATCGAAAGATGTTTCGATAATGTCGATGATGGAGATCATGACATGTTCTATTACCATATAGAACTGAACCTAATTGGATCACACAAATAAGGGTTTGGATCAGGATGTCATCAATTGAGCTAATCCAGTTTGATTGATTTGGATTAGATCCAATTAGGTTCAAGAAAATCATGCTAGCACACGATTGAGCCTAACATTCTTTTTCTGTAGTCTTTTTGGTTCATTTCGACTAAGCCAAATTGGATTTGGCTTATCTAGAAGCCTTATATGGATTTATCCTGGTCTGACTGGAGCTTGTCCTGATGAGAACAGGCCTTATCCTGATAAAACAAGACTTGTCCTGATGAGATCAGGGCTTGTCCTAAAATAATGAGATAAAATTTTGGATAAGGCTCTCTTGATTACTCTATATATATTTGTCTTGATCTGACTAGACCTTATCCTGGCCTGATCAAGGCTTGTCGTAAATTCCATAAGATAGGAATAGGATAAGGGTTGTCTTAACTAGATTAAGGCTTGTCCTAAAATCATGAGATAAAATTTGGATAAGCCTCTTCCAAAAATTTTGGATGGATTTTTCTTGATCTAACTAGACCTAGTCCTAACTTGATCAAGGCTTGTTATGAGGACTTGCTTGAAATCCATTGGATGGGACTTGAAAAGGGCTTGTCCTAAATCCTATGAGATGGGAACCACACAAGGGTCAAGAGTTGATCCAGTTTGCAGGAAAGATAGGGAGAGGGGCTACACCCCCTAGAGACTTTCTAGGGGTACACGCCCCCTTGAGACTTTTGTGAGGGAGAGAGGCCCACATCCTCTCTAGGATGTGCACCCCATATGGATAAGAGAAGGCAGCCTTTCAAAAAGGTTTTTGACTAGGTCAAAGAGTTTGATTTAGATCAAACTCTAGGAGATAAGAGTTCTGCGCCAAGCCCTCATCTTTATCCATATTTGATGCCATTTTCCATGAAGTTTTGTGCGACAAAATTAAGTGGAAATTCAGAAGATGGCATGGGCTTCATGAAAGAGTCCTTCTGCATGTTAAAATTTGACTTATTCAAAGTTACATGCGAAGGGACTCTATAGTAGGTCTATAAATAAGAGCCTACGCAAATTGTTTGTGGATAAAAAATTAATCTACGACGAAGCCCTGCTAAAATCTTTATCTCCACGCCTTCCTCATCTGATCCTCTTCCTCTTCTCCATGCTTAAGAGCTTGGCAAAACCTGCGAGCAAAGATCAAGTTCCATTGGCACGAAGATCAACGAGAGATGATGGTGCTCGTGAGATGAATGCATAGCCTTCGGAGTTTGATTTGAAGGCTCTGTAGAAAGACACCAAATCTAATCTTTGGAGATCAAATCCAGTAGGAGATGGCATCCAAATTTGGCCCAAGTAGACTATGATAGAGGCCGGACATGTGCGTGGCTAGATCCAAAAGCTCAGCAATAACAGATCATCACTATAGGATGAAAGGTTCACCCGATCAGGTGATATCAGATATTACTATTTTTAATTTTAAGTTTAGATCAATCTAATTAAATATGAGAACTCTCAAATCTGATCAAATTATAATTTTTTTTTTAATTATTTTACTATAAATCTGATCCGATCATATGCATCTTGCGGCAGAAAAATACAGTTTTTTCTTCCTTTCCATGAAGGCCTCTATTGACAAGAGGAACAAAAGCTAATATCGTTGCTTTCATCGGAACCATGGGCACGACACTAAGGAATGCCATCAACTCAAAGATGAGATTGAGGCTTTGATCTGATGAGGTTATTTTGGCAAGTATGTCTAAGATCGGGCAAACCAGCCCCTGAAGGCATGTCAAATGCTGGACGATGCTGTTGAGCACAATTGGCCAACTGTAGGAGTCATCAACATGATGTTGCAGGATGGCCAGCTTCGGGGGGCATCTAGGAGCGCTTCTCCCAAGAGGTAGTGCATTGAAAATGTTATTTCTTTTTCTAAAAATAATGCCCAAGGGATTCAAATACCCCATAATTATGCTATCATTGTTTCCATGACGATAGCAAGTTATGATGTAAAAGAATTTTTGTTGATAATTGAAGCTCAGTAGACATGTTGTTTTATGATGCTCTCTCAAAAATGAACTTGCTCAATAATTTGAGATAGGTTGGTGGCCCTCTGATTGGCTTCTTAGATGATTCCATGGCAGTTGAAGAAGAAATTATATTATCAATCACTACTGAAAAAGAACCCTATCAGTAAAGAGTGCAGTTTATATTCTTGGTTATCAAAATACCATATGTATACAATGCCATCCTTGGCTGATCTGGCCTCAACGCCCTCAAGGTAATAGTCTCGACTTACCACCTGCTTGTTCAATTTCCATCCACATTTGGCGTCGGTAAGATGCGAGGAGATCAAATAATAGCCAGGCAGTGCTTTCTAATAGCTTCCAAAATGAAGGCGCTGGTTGAAATTCTATCTATCGAAATTCTCAATTAAGGGCCCGACGATGAGGTCTAAAAAATTCAAGATGAATCGACAGAACCACTTAATACTATCCTGCTAGACAAAGATCCTAAAAAAATAATTCAGATATGAGCTCGGTTAAATACTGACCTAAAGAAAAAAATAATCTTCTTTTTTTCAAAGGAATGCTGATGTGTTTGTATGGTCAACCTCAGATATGCCTGGGATTACAGCCAACATCATTATGCACAAATTGAACATTGATCCAAAACATAAGCCAATGAAGTAAAAAAAGAGAAGCTTTGCCTTAGAAAGGCAAAGGGTGATAGATGAGGAAGTTGACAAACTTCTGAAGGCAAGATTCATCAGAAAAGCATAATATCTAGGCTAGACCTATCAACGGATTGAGTTTGGATCAGAATCTAGATATTCAGATCCAGACCCGATCTTAGTTACTGGTACTGGATCCGAATCTGAATATCCGATGGGTCTGGCCTTGAAGTACTAGACCCAGATCCTAATGGATCCTGCATATCCGAACCTGATTTTGGGATCCGAAACTCATAATCAAAATCTCAATAAAAACCTAAAAATTATTCAATAATCTAGAAAAACACCTAAAAATTCTACAATCATATGATCATACAAATAAAATTTTCAGCACTTGATATTTTCTAAAATTTAAAATAAATCATATAGGGGAGACATTAGAATGATTTTGCATAGGTATAACATAAACAATTATGCAAGAACACTTTGGCAACATGGTTCAGAAAAATGTAAATACTGAGACAACGAGGAATATAATATAAACCATTTCTCTTATCTATGTATAGATGCAGTGACTAAAAGAAGACATGAACGATCTTTTAGCAGCATGCTGATTTTATAAGAAAAAATCCCTAGTTCTACTTTTCATTTTTAATTTTTCACTTTTTGATGGAAGGGAGAACTTAACCCACCCAAGTTTATTAGATGTAAAAACTCCAACTAATTCTGGACATTTTTTTTAAAACTTGAATCAAGCAAAGAGAAAAAAATCCTTGGAATAATATCTCTAAATAATTTAAAGAGAAAAATAAACACAAAATTCAAGAATAATTTCTACTTTCTTTGTCATTTTTTTTTGATAATCCTGATACCTGATTGCGATGGGCGTGAGGCAGTGGAGATGCTGTAGAGGGAGGGGCTGCAGAGCAACTAGATGCAATGAAGGGGAGAGGTGGCAGAGACGTCGCAGAGGGAGGGGCTACAGAGGGGAGAGGCGGCATCTCTGTGAAGGGGGAGAGGCGGCGGAGATGCCGCAGAGGGAGGGGCCATGGAGGGGAGAGGCGATGGAGATGCTGCAAATGGAGCAGCCATGGAGCGATGGAGCTATGGCAGATGGGGAGAGGTGATGGAGACGCCATAGAGGGAGGGGTCATGGAGCAACGAAGTTGCGGCAGAGAGGGAGAGGCAGCCCCGATGTCGGATGGCGGCAGAGACGCCGCACAGGGAGGGGGTGCGAAGCGATGAAGGGGGAGAGGTAGCCTGGATCTCCTCTATCCACGGTCTTGACATCGGGGTCCGACCGTCGGTAAGGAGATCTTGTGGCAGAGAGGGAGTGGCAGCCCCTGCTGCACTAGAGTGGGAGAGGAGGGGAGGGAGAGGACTGAGAGATGCTATCGAGAGATTCTGAGAGAGGGAGATAGAGAGGGAGAGAGGGGTTTAGTTATGGCTTCTTTTCCTTAAGATCTTAGATCGTTAGATCATTAAACTAATGGCAAAATATTTTCAATATATATAATATTATTATATTATATTATTCAAATCTTGAAAGGGCAAGTGTGGTGCTTCCAAGTCTTTGGAGATCGTGAAGGAGTCAAGGTGGTGGCTCCTGAAAGCTAGGATTGGCCAGAGATGTATCAGTAAAGATAAAGAGACTGGCACACAGTCGGACTGGCTAAGACAGAAGACAAGGTTTAGGGAGATGCAGTCGAGACAGCTTGACTTCTGACCGATCCAGCTCAATGATGGCGAACAGATCTAGATGGGTTTTCTGTTTGGTCTTGGATTGGATCTAATCCAAGAGGTCTTAAGGCCTAGTATGAGAGGTCTTAAGGTGGTTAATTCGTGTATTGGGCTAGATTTTTAGTTCAGAAAATGAGAGCATATAAGACATGGGTTTACATGGGCTTGGGTAAGTATTTTCATATATGGGTTAGTCGAGGAGAGTTTTTTAGGGCTAAGTCATGTTGACTCAGGATGTCTATATATATACTTATATATGTAGAGTACGGATAAGAGAATGAATTGAATCTCTTTTCTTTCTGAAACCCTAGCTTTCTCTCTTTCTCACTCTACCGCCATCTCATCTTCTTATTATCTGATCTTTATCTTTCTTGCTATCTTCTTCAACTTGCTTCCTCAGAGTTGGTAGAAGGTATAAGGGTTTCCACAGATCCAAGAATAATTTATAACAAGTGGTATTAGAGCCAAGTTATGTGGAAGGAGGAGAAGACATCTGAAAGTTGAAGACTTCAGGTGTTGTTAATTCAGTAAGGTCCTATCAAGATATTTCTCAAATTTCTTGGATCTGTGTTGCATTTTTTTTTTGGCTTGGATCCAGCCATGGGAAGCAACATGAAGGTTGATTTCACAAAGTTCGGTGGAAAAGAAAACTTTTTCATGTGGAAAGTTCGCGTGGAAGATCTTCTGGTTCAAGCTGAATTAGATCAGACATTGGAAGAGAAGCCTGAAGGGATGTCAGATCGTCAGTGGATGTCTCTGGAAAAGAAGGCCTGCTCTATGATCAGAGGATGCTTGTCGAATGTGGCATTCTATTCAATTTTAGAGGAGAGGACCCCAAGAGGCTTGTGGTCAAAGTTGCAAACCATGTATATGGGTAAGAATATGTGCAACAAGTTGATATTGAAGAAGAGACTATATAGCCTTCGGATGCAAGAAGGCGGAGATGTCTTAGGACACATCTAAAACTTCGACTAGATGTGCAACGAGTTGTTGAATATTGGAGTGAGGATGGAGGAAGAAGATAAATTGTTGCTTCTGTTATGCTCGTTGCCCTCATCCTATGATCCATTAGTGATGACACTGCTCTATGGTAAGGAGACTTTGGAGTATGAAGACATGGTCTCGGTATTGCAAACCAATGAACAGTGGGAGAAGTTGACCAAGGAAGGTGTTCCCCTGGAGGGCTTGACCGTGGGGGTGAGACCTAGAAGATCAAAGGAGAGAGGCAAGTCAAGGGGATGATCAAAATTTTGAAAGAGCAAGAATAGGAAGGAAGCTAGATACTATAAGTGCAATGAGATCGGGCACTTTAGGCATGATTATCTGTAATGGAAGAACAAGAAGGAAGAAAAGAGTGGTCTGATGTGCTTGGTACAGTGGCTGATAGTGAGGTGGAGGATGACCTCTTGGTTGTATTAGATGGTCACAAAAGATACATAGATGTATAGATCCTGGATTCAGCCTGTTCGCATCACTACATCCCAAAATGGTCTTGGTTTGTCTCATACACCAAGCTTGATGAGGGGAGTGTGACACTTGGAGATGATCACCCATGTAGAGTTGCTGGTATTAAAAGCATTCGAGTGAGGATGTTTGATGCGATGGTGCAGACTCTCACAAATATGAAGCACGCCCCAGATTTGAAGAAAAATCTTATGTCATTGGGCTATCTAGAGTGTAGCGGCTGTAGCATCAGCAGTCATGCTAGAAGTGGAGTTCTCAATATTTTCAAAGATGCTATGGTGGTGATGAGAGGTAGGAGGATAGAGAACAACCTCTATAAGTTAGTTGGATCTATGGTGATCGAAGAATCTGATGCAGCGACAGCAGTGCAGGACTAGCAGGGGGCTTATCAGTTGTGGCACTACCGCCTAGGCTACATAGATGACTGTGGGATGAAGGAGCTGAGCAAACATGATCTGATTTCAGATCTTGATGGAGGTGTTATAGAGGTATGTAAGCCATGCTAGATGGGTAAATAGAGGAGAGTGCAGTTTGCCATCAATTCAGCCCATAGTGTAGCCCTACCGAAACTGGTTCACACTGATGTATGGGGATCGGCTCCATTTTCGATCAGAAATGGAGCGAGATACTTCTTGATCTTTATAGATGATTTCTCAAGGAAGATATGGATCTACTTTATGAAGAAGAAATCAGAAGTCTTCACCAGGTTCAAGATGTGTAAAGCTGAGGTGCAGAAGGAGATAGGTCAGAACTTGAAGTGTCTATTATTAGACAACAATAGAGAATACACCAGCAAAGAGTTCCAAGACTTTAGTGAGGAGTGTGATATCAAAAGGTACTTTTTGGTAAAAAAACTTCTCAACAAAATGGGATGGCTGAAAAGATTAATAGAATCATTTTGGAAAAGGCACGGTGCATGAGGTTGCAGGCAGGGCTTCCGAAGGCATTCTGGATTGATATAGTGGATGTATCCTATTATCTGGTGAATCGATCATCTTATACAAAGTTAGATGGTGGTATTTCAGAGAAGAGATGGTCTAGAAGGAAGATTGGGCTGAGCCATCTAAGAGTTTTTGGGTGCATGGCTTTTGCGCACATCGGTACTAGTGAGCGGAGCAAGTTGGATGCTAGATCATGAAAGATGGTGTTCTTGGAATATCCGTAAGAAGTTAAGGGATACCGGCTGTAGAATCCCTTGGAGAAGAAGGGTGTCATTAGTAAAGATGTCATCTTCGATGAAAATTCAGTTCTCCAAAGGTGAGATGGCATGAAGGAGCAGCAGATGCAGTAGGAGATCTAGCAGGGCAGCGCTGGACAGTTAACATCTTACTCTATTTTATCACTTGTAGGTACATCAGGTGAAGCACTCACCGAGGGTGTCTCCATAGGTGGAGAGAGCTTGGATAGGTAATGGAAGCCAGAAAGTCCAACAGGAGCAAGCTGGACCTAGGATGGATATCGGGGTTGCACTACATAAGTCCAAAAGGAACATCAGGCAACCAGAACGATACGGCTTTGAAGATACACTATCATATGTCCCGGTGACAACAAATAGGGACCCATACACCTACGAGGAAGCTATGGATAGCCAGGATAGAGAGAGATGGGTCCAAGCAATGTTCGAGGAGATGCAAACTCTCCATAAGAATGAGATGTGGCATTTGGTGTAGTTGCCACGAGGAAAGAAATCCATTGATTGCAAGTTGGTTTACCAATGCCAAGAGGGGCCTTTAGAGTAGGAAGGTGTCTGGTATAAAGCATGGTTAGTGGCCAAGGGATACTCGTAGAAGAAAGACATCAATTTTAGTAAAGTATTTTCTCCTGTCATCAGGCATACTTCTATCAAAATGTTGCTGAGCATTATGGTAGCTCAGGACTTGGAGCTGAAGCAGATGGAGGTCAAGATGGCATTCCTCCATGGGCATTTGGAGGAAAGCATTTATATGGAGCAGCTACTAGGGTTCCAAGAGCCAAGAGCAGAAGGAAAGATCTATTTGCTGCAGAAATTGTTGTATGGCTGAAGCAATTGCAAAAGCAATGGTACAAGCGATTTAACTCATATGTGAGGAGCATTGGACTTTCCAGGTGCGAGTATGACTCTTGTATGTATGTTAAATCTTTGGAGGATGAGTCTAGGATGTTTCTACTTTTGTATGTGGATGACATGCTTATAGCATATAAGAGTAGGAAGGTTGTGCAGGAACTAAAGGTAGCCTTATCTCGAAAGTTTGAGATGAAGGATTTGGGACCTGCAAGAAAGATCTTAGGCATAGAAATCTTCAGAGATCGAGCCAAGAGGATGCTGCATTTATCTTAGGAAGGCTACATCAAAAAGGTCTTGGAGAGGTTTGGGATTAAGGAAGCAAAATCGGTAGAGCTACCACTTGCCGGACACTTCAGACTCTCAAAGATGATGTCACCATAGACTGAGGTGGAGGCTCAGAAGATAGAGAGAACACCATATGCCTCTGGTGTAGGAAGCTTAATATATGCCATGGTGTATTATAGACTAGATATCACCCATGCAGTGAGCCAGGTCAGTAGGTTTATGGCACAGCCTGGTAAAGAGCACTGGCGAGCACTGAAGTAGATCTTCAGGTACTTGATGGGTACTATTGGAGTTGGCATCTACTATGAACAGCAAGATGGAGTTGAGGAACTCTCCAACATGTTCAAAGAAGCTCGGGGGCAGATAAATAGATTTGTGGATGCATATTTTGGTGGAGACATGGACACTTGGCAGTCAATGACAGGCTTTATATTTAGCCTATTTGGCGGTCCAGTCTCATGGAGATCATGCTTGAAATCTATCATGGCCTTATCTACAACTGAGGTAGAATACATAGGTGTTACGGAAGAAGCAAAAGAGGCTCTATGGTTGAAAGGATTGGCATTGGAGATGGATCTCATGTAGGAGGCTGTCAGGGTGCACTGCGATAGTCAGAGTACACTATTACTTGTTTAGAACTCTATCTACCATGCAAAGATGAAACACATCGACATCAGGTACCGTCGGATCATAGAGCTTGTGGAAGAAGATGAAATAAAGGTGGTGAAAGTCCACACCAAGGAGAATCCAGTAGATGCACTAACAAAAGTTATTCCTCAGGACAGCTTTCGTAAATGTATGAAATCGATGTATCTGATGGACAGGATAGACTTGCCTCAAGCTTTGGGGCACCAAGGTGGAGATTGAAAGGGTAAGTGTGGTGCTCCCAAGTCTTGGGAGACCATGAAGAAGTCAAGATGATGACTCCTGAAGGCTAGGATTGGTCGGAGATGTATCAGCAAAGATAAAGAGGCTGGCACACAGTCAGCCTGGGTCGGATATGTAGCTGAGCTGGCTGTCTCAGATAGACAGAAGACATGGTTTGGGAAGATACAGTTGAGCCGGCTTAGCTTCTAACTGAGCCAGCTCGATGGTGGTGAACAGATCTAGACAAATTTTCTGTTTGGTCTTGGATTGGATCTAATCTAAGGGATCTTAAGGCCTGGTAGAGAGGTCATTAGGTAGCTAATTTATATATTGGGCTAGGTCTTTAGTCCAGTGGATGAGAGCATGCAAGATATGGGTTTACATGGACTTGGGTGAGTGTTTTCATGTATAGGTTAGCCAAGGAGAGTTTTTTTTGGACTGAGTCGTGTTGACTCAGGGTGTCTATATATATACTTGTATATGTAGATTACAGATAAGAAAATGAATTGAATTCCTTTTTTTCCTAAAATTTTAGCTTTCTCTCTTTCTCACTTTGCTGTCATCTCATCTTCTTATCATCTGATCTTTATCTTTCTTGCTATCATCTCCAACTTGCTTCCTCAGAGTTGGTAGAAGGTACAAAAATTTTTACAAGTTCGGGAATAATTCATTACAGGTCCCAGGTTTATTGGGTCTGGATACTATATATCCAGATCCTACCCATTTATATTATGGTTTATTGAATCTGGATTTGGGTTTGGGTAAATGGGTTCAATGCTAGTACCAGATGCGGATCCATCGAATAAATACCCATGGGTCTCGGGTCCAGACCCGATTCGTTGATAGCTGTAATCCGAACTAGATAGCTGATGTAGTGAAGGTTAAAAAGACAAGTGAAAAATAAAGAATCTGCATCGATTTTACCGACCTCAATAAGGTTTGCCCAAAGGATAGCTTTTCTTTACCAAAAATTGATCAACTGATTGATGCAACATCATGGCATAAGCTGCTAAGCTTTATGGATGCCTTCTTTGGTTACAATCAAATCAGGATGGCCCTTGAAGATGAGAAAAATAGGGCATTCATCACCGACAAAGGTTTATATTATTACAAAATGATGTCTTTTGGTTTGAAAAATATAGGTGCTACCTATCAGCACCTAGTAAATAAGATCTTCAAGCACCAAATTGGTCGCAACATGAAACTCTATGTCGACGACATGCTTATCAAAAGCATAGAAGCAGATCAGTATATTACCGACTTAGAGGAAGTCTTTGGAGAGCTTCATAAACATCAAATAAAACTCAATCCCAATAAGTGTGCTTTTAGAGTTACAGCTAAAAAATTTCTTGATTTTCTCATGATCCAGAGAGGAATAGAAGCCAATCTCGAGAAAATCCAAGCATTACTTGAGAAGAAGCCTCCTAGCTCCATAAAAGTGTAGGAACCAAATCTAGGATTTTAGGACTAGATCTTAAAACTTTTTTAAGATCAGGTAGCGATAGACTGGAATAAATCAAAATTTATTCATAAAATTAGAAAAGATTCTAGATCTAAGATCTTATTATATGATTATGGCATGAGGTTAAATAAAAAAATAAAAATATAAGAAAGAAGAAAAGATATTGATTACATCAACATAGATCTACACTAGATCTATTATAGGTATGTAACAAAGGATCATATCCATATTACCTGCATAAGTTAGACATTCTAACTTACTGATCCAGGCTTAAAGATGAAGTTCTAAGCCGCACATATATCCGATCTCTAAAAGATGTCCACATGAATTCACGAATTTCGATCAAATGTTCGATCTTCGAAAATCAGTATAGTATGCTGATAAGTGGTAAAAATATACTAATAAAAATATTAAATTATAAAATAAATTAATCTATTTTTAAAAAATTGATACTTTTATTAATCTTATATAGGAGAAAAGGCCATCGATATGAAGATCTTATTTTTCTGAATCAGATGAAATAAATTTCAAGCAAAATGGACTTCAAACGAGTCCAAAATTGATTTTTTTTAAAAAAAGGGCCGGTTCGATTCAAATCGGTTCAGAAAAATTGGCTTAGCAGACCACCCAGCCCAACCATGCTCAAAACCAGACCGACTGCCTGCTGACATCAGAATTTTTCATGGCGCATGGTGGACCGTTATAGAGGGCATTTTGGGGATTTCATAGGGACAAGCGCGCTCCAATTGACTGAAGGAAGCGGCGGTCCATGCAATATCGAGCTCGTGCATGGTCTACAGAGGATAATCTAGGAATTCTATCTGATCCGACAAACATTGTTTACTAGGATTTAATCGAATGGCTGAAATTTATGCGCTGACGAATGGTGGATGCAGCTCCTGGTCGAGATCCAACGGTTAAGGTTCATCCCAATTTTTAACTAAGAATCTGAAGCTCTCCTATGCACGATCTGACGGTCCAGATTCGATCTTCAAGGCTGATCCAATGGTCCAATCAAATTCGGACTTGATTTGGGTTTTTAAATTAATTTTTGAGTGATTTCTGGCCCGTTTGATCATCATCCAATGGTCAGAATGATCCAGAGTTGTGTTAGAAGTTTTAAACCCAATTCTTCTAGGATTTTTTAAGGGATTTCGATAAAAGTTGGTCTCTTTAGTCTATTTAAGGACCTTGTTGCTGTTGCTGCCGAGATTGTTGGGAGAGAGAGAGTTTTAAGAGAGAGAGAGTTGGGAGAGAGAGTTTTAAGAGAGAGAGTTTTGAGAGAGGGAGTTGGGAGAGAGAGTTTTAAGAGAGAGAGTTGGGAGAGAGAGAGTTTTAAGAGAGAGTTTTGAGAGAAAGAGTTTTAAGGGAGAGAGAAGAGAAAGGGCTTCTATTTTTTTTATTATTTTCTTCTTCTTTTCTTCTTCCGATAATTAGGACATCGATCAAGGGGCTTTTCTTCTTCTTCATCGAGTTTTCCACACTAAAAGCAATGGACAACCAATTTCAACAATCAAATAGTCTAATTTCTTCATGCTTTTTATTTTATTTATTATTTTTGAACTTGTTATCATAAACTAAGTTTTTTTTACTAAGGCTAAGATGTAGTCCACTCTTTTGATGCAATATTCAGTATGATTTATTTTTAATTTTAAATTTTATTCATGAAAAGTATATAAATCTGATCTTAATGCTTTTAGATTACTGATCCATCTTCTAATTGATCTGATGAACATAGATGTTACGGAATCAAGTACATCTATGTTATTGCTTTCTTGATTATATACCTTGTATTATGAATCAAATTAGAATTCATATGCATGTAGAAATTTTAGTGCACTTTGGACGCAGTGTATTTTAATTAGAAGGTTTCATAAAACTTAATGCATTGAATATTTATTTAAATTACACCTGGACCAAAGGGTAATTAATAAATATTGATAGTTTTGCTATGCCTGGACCAAAGGATAGTGAATAAATTAGGAGACTCCACCATTACATGAAAATAAAATTAATCTAATAATCTGAATATTGTATTGACTGAGTTGGTGAATTGATTGCCTTAGTAACCCATTGCTCTTAAGTTTAAAATCCTAATAATTACACTCTCTCTATTTTCTTAAAATTTTTAATTATTTCTTTATTTTGTTCTTTAATTTCTTATTCTCATAAATCGATCTTCTAAATAAAGCATAGAAAAGAGCTTTTCAGTACTTATTTTTCAATCATCTAGGAACGATACTCTACTCATTCTTTATTATTTGATCGATTGATGCACCTGCCATAGCTATAGATTAGCATGCATCAAGTTTTTGGCCATTATCGAAGATTGTGTTTAAAACAATATTGAAATTTTGATCCTAGCTTTACTTTAAAATTTTATTTTTAATTTTTATTCTTATTTTATTTTTAAAAAAAATTATTCAGTGCATGACACGTACTGGACATAGTAACTTACTACCTTTAGATCTAGAAATTGAAAGAACTATCAGAAGACTACAATAAGAAAGAAACATGACAGCTGAAGATCCTAATGACATCAATCTAGGATTGGATATGGAAACCAAGGGACAGCATAAAGCTATTTGAGCAGTACATCATCCATTAAATGATTACATCACACCATCTATAGCCGATGCAGCTTCGAGCATTAGGAGACCGTCTGTGCGAGTAAACAACTTTGAAATAAAATTGGCAATGATCCAGATGATTCAATCAACTGTCTAATTCAGTGGAGACATGCATGATGGTTCAAATGCTCATATTTCTAACTTTTTTGAACTTTATGATACTTTTAAAATTAATAGAGTGTCGGATGATGCTATTAGATTATGATTATTTCTTTTCTCTTTATGGGATAAAGCTAAAAGTTGGCTTCACTCTCTTCCTGCAGGTTCTATCACAACTTGGGATGTCCTAGTCCAAAAATTCTTAGCCAAGTACTTTCTACCTTCCAAGACTGCCAAGATGCGCAACGATATCACTTCTTTTATGCAGATGGACATGGAGACACTATATAAGGCTTGAGAGCATTTTAAGAAACTGCTGAGGAGATGTCCACATCATCAACTACCCGTATGGCTTCAGGTATAAATTTTCTATAATGGTTTATCTCCTACTAATCGTTCTATGATTGATGCAGCAGTAGGAGGAATCATTAACCAAAAAATAAAGGAAGAAGCCTTTGATCTGATCAATGAGATGGCATCAAATAGCTATCAGTGGCAAATAAAATGCATGATGCCGAAAAGATCAGTAGCTGTACAGGGAGTAGATTGCGTGCCAACCTTACTAGCTGAAATTGCAGCCCTTAGAGCCAAAGTCAACAACTTGAAGGAAATAGCTATACATGTTCAGAGTATTACCTGTGACCTGTATGGAGGAGGACACGATACAAGCAATTGCTAGATAGGTAATCCTTTTGCTAAAGCAACTGATACAGCTAATTATGTTGGTAATTTTTTCAGACCGCAATAAAATAATCCCTACTCCAACACATACAATCAAGGGTGGAGGTAGCACCCAAATTTCTCGTGGAGCAATCAAAATGTAGCACAACAGCTACCTTCGGGGTTCCAAGTACCTAAAAAGAAGTCCAACATGGAGGAGCTGATAGTCAAATTCATGCAAAACCAAGAAGCAACTATAAAAAATTTGGAAGCCAAGCTTAGACAGGACCAAGCAGCAGCAATTCGAAACTTGGAGATGCAAATAGGCCAAATGGCTAAGATAATCTCCGAGAGACCTCAGGGATCCTTATCCAACAACACAGACACCAATCCAAGGGAGCAAGTCAATGCTATCATCCTAAGAAGTGATAAAAAATTGGAGAAGCTACATCAGAAGAAAGAGACTGAAGAGCCAACTACAAATAAGGAACCATCAACTAAAATTTGTCAGTCACCAAAACAATCAGTAGATAGATGGTCTTCAGGTATACAATTTATCAATCCAAATGTGAAGCCCTACGTGCCGCCACTACCGTTCTCAGAGAGATAAATACAGCATCCAGATAAGAAATTTTTTAATTTTTTCAAAATTTTAAAGAATTTATATATTAATATTCTTTTTGTAGATGCTATCACTCAAATGTCCAGGTATGCCAAGTTTCTCAAAAAAATTTTAATAAATAAGAAAAAGCTGAAGAAGCATGAGAGAATAAATTTGAATGAAGAATGCTCAGCAATTCTTCAAAATAAATTATCATAGAAGCTAAAAGATCCAGGGAGTTTTACTATCCCTTGCATTATTGGTGATTGTAGTTTTGATAAAGTTTTATGTGATCTAAGAGCAAGTATTAATCTCATGCCTTTTTCTATTTTCAATAAGCTTGGTCTAGGAGAATCGAAGCCTACCACTATTACTCTTCAATTAGCCGACAGATCCATCAAATATCTAAGAGGTATAGTGGAGGATGTCTTGATAAAGGTAAATAAGTTTATTTTTTCTATTGATTTTATTGTTCTTGATATGGAAGAAGATTATGATATACTCCTTATCTTAGGAAGATTCTTTTTAGCTACTGAAGGAGCTTTAATAGATATTTAATAAGAAAAATTAATTCTTAGAATCCAAGATGAACAAGTTGCTTTTAATATTTTCAAAGATATTAAACATCCTAATGATAATCAAACTTATTTTTTAATTGATATTATTGATAATTCAGTATTTGAGAATTCTGTAGAAAATAGGAAAGCTAGCAATGTCCAATTGAAAGAAGACTCGACCAAACATAAAAGTATTTCAATTGAAGTGGCACCAGATTGATTCAACTCAGAACTCAAAAAAAGTTAAGCTGAAGACTATAAATCAGAACTACTAGATATGTTGTTTCTTTTTTTTTAGTTTTGATCATTTTTTTTCTTTTTTTTTAGCAATTTTTTGTTACTCTTTTATTGCTTTGGTGTGTATTTTCAATTTTGCAAAGAAAAATCAATAAGAGTTCAAGCAAAATCTTAAAGCTTCAAAGAATCAGACTGAACCAAATCAGGTGTATTCCTTTCTGTCCTTTATTGCATCTTTTATTTTTCTTTCTCCATTGAGACAATGTAGAATAAGTTAGGGGTAAAAAAAAAAATTAACCATGTGTCAACAAGAAAATTTTGAGCAAGATAGACTAGATAAGTGATAAAAAATAGAAGTATCTGCTAATGAATATAACAAGTTAAAGAAGTAGATTAGTTGGTCAGACTTTTAGCAGCCTACTTAGATCATCAAAAAACTATTAGCACTTCTAATCATGCACACTAACAAGACAAAGTAGGTATTGATTATAAGGCCAACTGAGGATTCAATTATCACTAAAAATTAATAATTAATATACATTCTAATAAAAAAAATTTAAATTTAAGAAAAGAGCTACCTATCTAAAAATAAAGTGCAAAAGATAGAGTATATATGGATTGCCCAAAGCTTAGTAACTAGGTCTCTGCACCTAAGTCAAGTGTGGAAATTCATGTAAAACGGTGGAGGGAAGGCTAGGATGCTCAGCACATAAAAACAAAGGCAGTGTGAAAGCTATCTTAATTCATGAGTATAAAATTAGGAATGTATAGTAAATTAACCAAAATAGGTGATAAGAGAGGATACTTTTGTCCTTTAAATTAATATTAAAATGCTAAAGTTAGTCATCACGAACATAAGTGTTGTAGATCTTTTATGTACTCTAAGAAAGTTTTTAATTATACTGACTACAAAATTTATTTATGAAGCTCAATGCTTAGTTAGAGGTATTTTCTAAACTTTTTGACCTTTAATTTTAGATTTATCTTTTTGATGGATGATCTTATTGAAATATGGTATTAAATAAAGTATTGCTAAGAAATTAGCAATGACTAAGTTGGGAGGTGTGATAAGTGGTAAAAATACACTAATAAAAGTATTAAATTATAAAATAAATTAATTTATTTTTAAGAAATTGATATTTTTATTAATCTTATGTAGGAAAGAAGGCTATCAATATGAAGATCTTATTTTTTTGAATCAAATGAAATAAATTTCAAGCAAAATGGACTTCAAACGAGCCCGAAATTGAATTTCAAAAAAAAAATGGGTTGGTCCGGTTCAAACCAGTTCAAAAAAATTGGCTCAGTAGACCACCCAGCTTGACCACACTCAAAACCAGACCGACCACCCACTTACGCCGTACTGACATCAGAATTTTTTGCGGTGCATGGTGGGCCGCTATAGAGGGCATTTTGGAGATTTCATAGGGACAAGCATGCTCTGATTGGCTGAAGAAAGCGGTGGTCCATACAACATCGAGCTCGCGCATGGTATACAGAGGGTAATCTAGAAATTCTACCTGATCCAATGGATAGTATTCACTAAGATTTGATCGAACGGCTGAAATTTGTGCGCTGACGAACGGTGAATGCAACTCCTGGTCGAGATCCAATGGTTGAGGTTCATCACGATTTTTAACTAAGAATCTGAAGCTCTCCTGTGCATGATCTAATGGCCTAGATTCGATCTTCAAGGTTGATCCAATGGTCCAAACAAATTCTGACTTGATTTGGATTTTTAAATTAATTTTTGAGTGATTTCTGGCCCATTTGATCATCATCCAACGATCAGAATGATCCAGAGTTGTGTTAGGAGTTTTAAACCCAATTCTTCTAGGATATTTTGAGGGATTTCGATAAAAACTAATCTCCTTAGTCTATTTAAGGACCCTGTTGCTATTGCTGCCGAGAAAGTTGGGAGAGAGAGAGTTTTAAAAGAGAGAGTTGGGAGAGAGAGAGTTTTAAGAGAGAGAGTTGGGAGAGAGAGTTTTAAGAGAGAGTTTTGAGAGAGAGAGTTTTAAGAGAGAGAGTTTTAAGAAAGAGAGAAGAGAAAGGGCTTTTATTTTTTTATTATTTTTCTTCTTCTTTTCTTCTTTCGACAATCAGGACATCGATCAAGGGGCTTTTTTTCTTCTTCATCATGTTTTTTACACTAAGAGCAACGGACAATCAATTTTAGCAATCAAATAGTCTAATTTCTTCATACTTTTTAATTTATTTATTATTTTTGAACTTGTTATCATGAACTAAATTTTTTTTACTAATACTAAGGTATAGCCATTCTTTTGATGCAATATTCAATATGATTTATTTTTAATTTTAAATTTTATTCATGAGGAGTATATAAATTTGATCTTAATGCTTTTACATTACTGGCCATCTTCTAATTGATCTAATGAACATAAATATTATGGACTAAGTATATCTATGTTATTGCTTCTTGATTATATACCTTGTATTATGAATCAAATTAGAATTTATATGCATGCAAAAATTTTAGTACGCTTTGGACACAGTGTATTTTAATTAGAGGATTTTACAAAACTTAATGTATTGATATTTATTTAAATTACACCTAGACCAAAAAATAATTAATAAATATTGATAGTTTTGCTATGCCTGGACCAAAGGATAGTGAATAAACTAGGAGACTCCACCGTCATATGAAATAAAATTAAGCTAATAACCTGAATATTGTATTGACTGAATTGATGAACTGATTGTCTTAGTAACCCATTGCTCTTAAGTTTAAAATTCTAATAATTATACTCTCTCTATTTTCTTAAAATTTTTAATTATTTCTTTATTTTATTCTTTAATTTTTTATTCTCATAAATCAGTCTTCTAAATAAAGCATAGGAAAGAGCTTTTCAGTACTTATTTTCCAATCCTCTGGGGATGATACTTTACTTACTTACTTTATTACTTTATCGACTGATGCACTTGTTATAGCTATAGATTAGCATGCATTATATGCTAATACTATGCTGATTCTTCTTCGACAATCGATTTGATGCTCTCTTCTTCAAAATTTGGACTCTCCAAAGATCAAAAGGAAGAGAAGATACTTTAAATCTGAGACACCCTCAAAAATAAATCTCAAACATGGAGGAAAATGGATGAATAGAAGAAATTCTAGAAGAAGACCATCTTCTTCTTCTTCTTTCTCTAAAAATTTGATAAGAGCGCGATGTTGTCGTTATGACACCGTGTTTATCAGTTTAATCTAATTTTTTAAAATAATTAAAAATACATAGATAGTAGTGAGTCGGATCGAATCCTCAGGGAAGGTAGTGTTTTAGATTTGAAATCTTTAATTTTTCAAAAAGAAAAAAAAAGAAAAAAATTTTGAAATCAAAAGTAAAGTCGAAAAATAAAAAATAAAAATTAAAAGATGTAAAAATTTAACCTTGATACTAAGATATACTAGTTAGATCTTAGCATCTATTTGCAATAAAATATAAAATAATAATTAAAGGGCAGAAATTAAATTACAATAAAAATAAAGAGCATGAAATTAAAGAATATAAAAATAAATATTACATTAATTAAAAAGTTCATAATTTAAATACATAAAATTTAAAAAATAAAAAATTAAAATAAACTGATCTCTGATCTTGGATCGACATTGATAGAAAGATGATGTAGAAGCCTAGCTCTTCTTCTCGGCATCCATTGCTTTGAGGCAGCCTCTAATGCAAAGCTTGACTTCACCCTGTACCAAGGCTTCACCTTGATCGAAGATAATAAATTTTGAAGGCCTGGGATCTTATTTATAGGTGTTGGAAGGCTGGAGAGTTTTTCTGTAGGCAATGTGGGACTAAAGAGATTTTTTTATCATCAAAACATGGAGAAATCTAAGTGAAAATTAGAATAAAAGGAGTCCTGGACGAATTCTATTGCTCTGAATGAAATCTGACCATCAGATATGGATCAAATGGTCCAAAAATTATCAAAATTAGATATGTATCAGTCCAGATTAGGTCGGATTAAATTTTAACCATTGATCGGACGTTGATGGAGAAAATCTGGCTGCTAATCGCATGTTTGGATTCCTGATCACTATCGGGAGCTCTCTCCACCGTCGGATCATCCCCTAGATCGAGCGCTACCATTGGATGGCAATTTGTGTGAAGTATGAAGCTGAATCAAAGCAGGAGATTTTTTTCATCGTTCGATTTTGACTGCAAGCAATCAAAGTCGCATAATCATGCAATTACTGTTCCCATGGACCGCGTGGATCGGCTGTACTACATACCGTAATGAATCAACGCCTCTTGTCATTGAGTGAAAAGTCCAAAATATCCTGTGAGCCACGATAGTTTTTTTGTGAACCCTTTAAGGGTCTAGGTCCACCACGTGTTGCTCCATGATTCGCTAGTTTTTGCTGAACTTGCAGTCCACACTTGGATCGTGGACCAGTTGACGGCTTCCACGACTGAGTCGACTGACGAGACTGGCTTGACGCACTGACTTTGTTGGCTTGGCTTGTCGCATTTGAACGCACCGACTGATATGGCATGGTAACTTGAGTCGACTGAGCTATTTTTCTTATTTATTTATTTATTTATTTATTTTATCTTTAAAATTTATATCTAGTTTATTTTAGCTCCATTTTGCTTTAGACTTGTTTCGTTGTGATCAGAAAGATGAGCTCTTTCTATTGATTATAAAATTTTATTTTTAATTTTTATTATTTTTTATTTATTTTTTTAATTAATAAAAATATTAATTTCTCAAAAATATATATACATTGATCATTAATTCTTAAAAATTAATATAAATTATTTGATAAATTAATACTTCTATTGGTGAATTTATGGTACTTATCACCTAGACACCTAGATTGGTGTCAATGAAAACTCAGCGCCCAAGAAGTTTTTTTCTTTAATTTTCATATGCCTAAAATAGATTAATCAAATTAAGTCAATTAGCAATCCAATTATTAATCGATTCTCCTGCAACATTTTACTAGATTAAACATCAATCGTATTGATCGTTTAATCCTAAAATAATTCTTAATCATTGATCAACCATCTAATTAGATCATGAGCTCTAATGTGTGTGGCCCCATAGGTCCAAACCTAAGTTGGTAGTATAGGAATAAATTTCTAAACCAATTGAAGTGACCATTTAGTAATGGTACCCAACGGTCGGATAAGTTTAATGTGTAGAACAATATCTTTAGAACCCATGTGATATAGTTTTCATATAATTCATCCCCTTGACCAAAATACTTGTAGGATACCTCAAAGTTCAACTGTCAATTCTGATCAGGCTATCTATATTATATTTTAAAATATCAAATCCATCTCATGAATTATCTTGATCAAAATTTTGCTATATTGAAATATAGTGATACATTCTTTTCTAACTCTTAGAGTGGTCAATCCCATCTTGATCACATACCAACTTCATAAGTACTTGACTATGCCCAAAAATCTTCTGTTACTAAATTATAAATTTAGTTAGTCCAGTACCAAAGTATAGTGAGTTGCTTGCAAGCCACTAAGGTGATCTTAGGTCTAAGTGATACTTATACTTATATCCCATTAGAGATATTTTAGATAGCAGAATGCTCTGGAGTTGGTTACATTTAATGATGATGTATCCTTACATCTTATCTGTATATCATACCAGTATCTCCACACTCCTTGATTAAGAGGACAACCAACCTATATGGCATACAGTGATCTATGCTCGATAGATGTTGTCATTCTTATTAATAGCCTATCATTTGATCGTGAATAGTTTTAAGAACTAATCGATAAATCATCTCTTTATCGAAACTAGATAGTTCTAAAGACTTCACCACAATAATGAAGTTCGTTAGAAGATGAAAACTTTATGATGAAAATATCAAAAGAATTATTTTATTTATTAATAAATTAATTATAATTATAATATTACTCAACCATCAATATGCTGATGATTGACTTTGGAACACATTTTTCAATAACTTTCACTTATCTTAAAACCACTCGGGATAGTATCTAATGCCCATCTTTGACTTGTGGTTATCAAACTTCTTTATCGTCAGGACTTTAATGAAGGGGTTGGTCAGGTTCTTCTTTCCATCAATCTTCTGAAGGTCGACGTTACCTCGATCCATGATCTTTTGGATTAGGTGAAAGTGGTGCAGAATATGCTTCATCCCCTGGTGTGCCTTTGGTTCCTTTGCCTGAGCTATGGCATCAGTGCTGTCATAGTAGAGTAGGACCGGACCATCAAGGGATGGTGCTACTTCAAGCTTGGTAATGAATTTTCTTAGTCACATAGGTTTTTTTGCGGTATCTGATGCTGCAATGTACTCTACTTCGTAAATAGAGTCTGCCACAGTATGTTGCTTAGAACTCTTCCAGCAGATGGCTCCACCATTCATAGTAAAGATGTAATTCGACATGTTTCTACTATCATCATGATCAGATCGAAAGATGGAGTCAGTGAACCCCACAAGTTTTAGACCTAACTCACCATATATCAACTATTAGTTCTTAGTATTTCTTAAATACTTAAGTATAGTATTAAGCACTTTCGAGTGGTTTTATTTAGGATCAGATTGGTATCTACTCACTACTCCTAATGAGTATGCCACATCTAGTCTCGTATATATCATGGTGTACATGATAGATCCCACTATCGAAGCATATAAGACTCTACTTATATGCTCTCTCTCTTCAGGAGTTGTCGGACAATTCTTCTTAGAGAGAGAAATTTCATAGCCTATCAGAAGATAATCCTTTCTCAAATTCTTCATGTTGAATCTCTTCAGTATAGTATCTATGTATGTGGACTAGAATAACTCGAGCATCTTCTTAGATCTATTCCTATAGATCTTCATCTCTAGGATGTAGGATGTTTCACTGAAGTCCTTCATGAAGAACTATGATGACAACCAAATTTTTATTCCCTATAATGCAAGATGTCATTCCTGATTAAGAGAATGTCATCTACGTACAAGATAAGGAATACTACTACTGGACCATTTGCCCATTTGTAAATGCAGGATTCTTCTCTATTCTTAACAAAGCTATACGTTTTGATCATCTTATCAAAATGCATGTTCCAACTCTGAGATACTTGCTTCAATCTATAAATGGATCTCTGAAGCTTGTACATCTTAGACTCATCTGTGGATGTGAATTCCTCAGGTTGTATCATATACACCTCTTCAGTCAACTCTTCATTTAGGAAAGCTATCTTCACATCCATTTGTTAGATCTCATAGTCTAGATGGACAGCAATCGTAAGCATTCTCCGAATGGATTTGAGCATTGTCATAGGAGAGAACGTCTCGTCATAGTCAATACCATAATATCGATGATATCCTTTGATAATCAGATAGACTTTATAGGTCTCCATCTTTCTATCTACGCCCCTCTTTCTTTTGAAGACCTACTTATACCCAATGGGTTTAATCCCTTCAGGTGGGTCAACCAATGTCCACACATCGTTGATCTTCATGGACTTCATTTCAAACTTCATGGTCTTGAGCCATTTCTCAAAATTAGATCTCTGTATTGCATCTATATAGATGATTGGATCCTCATCATTCTCATTGAGTTTGATGGGATCATCATTCTGGATCAAAAAATTATAGTATCTATCCTGCTGACATGGTACTCTACCAGATCATCTTAATGGTGCAGGTATATTAAGCTGACATGGTACTCATTCTGGATCTGATCTAATCAAATCCGACTTAGGTTCAGCTCAGTCTTTCTACCTGTTGAACTTCATCAAGTTCAACCTTAAAGGCAACAGTTTCTTTACCAAGAAACTTCTTTTCTAAAAAGATTGCCTTAAGACCGATGAACATCTTTTGTTTATCTGTATGGTAGAAATAGTAATCCTTACTTTCTTTGAGATATTCTATAAATACACAATTATGAGACCAGGGTCCAAGCTTGTCTGTATACAAACATTTGATATAGGTCAGACAACCCCAAACCTATAGGTGAGAGAGTGTAGGCCTACGCCCAGTCTATATCTCATATGGAGTCTTTGTGACAGACTTACTCGATACATTATTCAATATATAACATGCAGTCTCAAGAGCATAACACCAAAATGAAATAGGTAGACTAGCAAACCCCATCATGGATCGAACCATGTCTAAAAAGATTTGATTTCTTCTTTCTGATACACCATTTTGCTGTGGTATTTCTAGAGGAGTCTACTATAAGAGAATCTCATTCTCTCTTAGATATTTCAAGAACTCACTAGATAGATATTCATCTCCTCGATCCAATCAAAGAGTTTTAATACTCTTTTCAATTTGTTTTTCTACTTTACTTTAGAATCCTTTGAATATTTCAAATGAATCCGACTTATGTTTTATTAGATAGACATATACATATCTGGATAGATCATCTATAAAAATGATGAAGTAGAAATATCCATCTCTAGTACTTATACTCATAGGTCTACATACATCAGTATGTACTAGACCTAACAGCTCAGTGGCTCTTTCACCTTTTTCAGTAGAAGATAACTTGATCATTTTTTCAAGAAGACAGGACTCACAGGTTGGAAGTGATTCACAATCACTGACTTCGAGGATTTTCTTTTGGATTAATCTATTTATCTTGTTCTTATTAATGTGACCTAGCCTACAGTGTCATAGATAGATATCAGAGACTATCTAATCTTAGATATTTTCTAGAAGTGTACATTACACTCATAGGTTGTAATAAAATATAAATATTATTTCTTTGTTGTCCTTGCATTATTGTAACATCATTTATAATGATATCATAATAATCTTCTTATATAGATAAATAATAACCATCTTTGACCAAAAGGCCAACAGAGATTATATTCATCAGAAAGAAAGGATAATAATGATATTCATTTAAAGAAATGATATTAGTATTGAAAATAAGTTGAACTATTTTTATAGCTAGAACTAGAGCAGATCTTTCATCTCCAACATTCAAGAATTACTCATTATTTTCAAATCTTCTACTAATTTGAAGTTCTTACAACGTATTACAAATATGGACTAGACTTTTGATATCCAATACCCAAGTAGAAATATAACAAATAAAAAAATTACAAGGTATTATCATATAGCATCAGTAACTACTTGCTCATCTCTCTTATTTAGCCTATTGGGATCATAGGAATCAAGATACTGAAGATAGTTCCTCTTCCAATGCCCCTACTCATTATAGCACTCTGCCTGATCTAGGTTATTCTTAGATCTTATGTTTAATCTGGGCATAGAGGATCCAGCATGAATCACTTCATACTGCTGAACAATATTCAACTTTCGATACTTATTATCGAAGATAGGTCCCATAATTATATCACTATCTAACAATGAATGAAGCAACTATGGTTTGGGTTTAACTGCATAAAGGAGAACCAAAAATCTAATTAGTAATTGATTTAGTAATCCTTAAGATTTGAATTTTAATCAAAAGATTCTTCTACTATTTTATTCAAATTGATAGCCTCTACCTTCAATTCGAGAAATTATCCTAATTTCTTAGTGGATACTAGAATCCACATAGACTGCACACAAGCCCAACTATGGTTAGTCAACCCATGTATATCTAAGGATAGGTTCATAATTAATTATTTCTTTAAATAATTTTTAGTAATTTAATTTTGCCCCAGGTATCTTTTCAGTAGGTTAGGGCCACCACTGAAAGTTCCGATTAGATTCAACTATTAACATGATCATATTTGGTCTATCTAACTAATGAATGATTAAGCCTAACTATGGTTGGTCAATCTAACCACCATTTAGAGAAACACAACCAAAAAATCATATTATGAATGATAATTTCATTAGCAGATAAGCACCGAGCCTATGGGCCTCCAATGATTATCTAACTAATGGATCCATTATCATCAACTTAATAGAAGGCTATGATCTAGTTATCATCATAACTATTTCATTTTAAGGACCTAATAATTTTAGAGAATTTTAATTTAAGAAAGAGAGAAGGTCAGATGAACCAGTCTATCATGATTCTTCCACTGGCTTCACCAAGTTAGCTTAAGGAAGATATTACTAGGCTAGTTTAGGAGCACATAAATCAGTCATATTGATTTATCTAACTGACATGGATCAGCTCGAATAGTTAAGTGATCCGATCAAAATATAATTTCATCAAGAGGTCAGGTAAGTTCGATTGGTGAGAGGGTCTGCCAAAGCTTGCCTTAGACACCATAAAAAATGATCAGATAAGCGGGCTGCCAATTAACGACCTTCAGTTTGGTTTACCTTAGACACCAACTGATTTAATTAGTCTTGATTAGATCAACCTAATAGTTCATGTGCATAGCCAAGAATCAAGTCCATCTTAGATCTCGTTAAAGACATGTATTTGACCAACTACAACTATTGTAATTGATCTAGATAATTCTTGACCTAATCTAAGATAATAATTGATTAGATTTAGTCAATTCTCTAACTAAATCCATTCTTTAATCTAAACCTAGGTCTAACTCAATTAATGGATCTAATCCCCACTAACCCATTAACTCAATATGTTATGATTTGTGTTTTAGAATCATCAATTTACAATCCTAGATCCTAAGCAAACAACTTCTTAATTCTTAATTAAGTTTTGGGCTGAGGGTTAGGGTTCGACTTTTTAAAAATAATTTTCATATTTGTAATATATTTTTATGACATAATTCTATTAACTAAGTTGTATGTTTGATTCATAATCAATGCAAATAAAATAAGCATGAAACTACTTTAGATTTAATCTAAACAGGTTCATGTAATTGAAATAGTTTCAACTCCAATTAATCATAAATTATCTTAGATCAAATCTAACATATTTATGATGATTAAAATTAGATTAAAATATTTTTAATCAGATCATAAAATTTTTTAGATCTAATCTAAAATTTTATGATCAATGTTTTAGAGCAGCACGTACTAGAACAATCTCTCTACTGTAAAGGATAAATCTTACAGTAGGATAACCTTATAATTAGTCCGTGCAATTTAAAACTTTTATTTTTAGATTTAAAATTTTTTTAAATTTAATAAATCATAAATAAAATTAGATTATATTTAAATTTATGATAAAAAAATATATCTACACGAACTAGGACAACCTCTCGACTATAAAGGATAAATCTTACAGCAGGATAACCTTATAATCAATTCATATGATCATAATTTTTAATTTTAGATTTAATAATTAGATTATAAATCAGATCTAATCTAAAAAATAATCTAAACATCAAAAAATAATCATGTAATAATAAACCTCGCTCTAATACCAATTGAATGAACCAGATCTAGGGTTTCAAGACTAGATCTTGAAACATTTTCAAGATCAAACAGTGGAAGATTAGAATAAATTAAAATTTATTCATAAAATTATAGAAGACCATAGATCTAAGATTTTATTATATGATTATTGTATGAGATTAAATTAAAAATTAAAAATATAAGAAAGAAGAAAAGATGTTGATCACATCAACACAGATATACACTAGATCTATTGTAGGAATGTAACAAAGGATCAAATTTATATTATCTATGCAAGCTAGATATTCTAACTTATTGATCTGAGCTTGAGGATGAAGTTATAAGCCGCATATACATTTGACCTCTAAGAGATGTCCACACGAGTCCATGAATCCCAATCAAAAGTTTGATCTTCGAAAATCAGCACAGTATGCTAGTACTGTGCTGATCCTTCTTCGACGATCTATCAAGTGCTTTCTTCTTTAAGATTTAGACTCTCCAAAGATCAGAAGGAAGAGAAGAGACTTTAGATCTAAGATACTCTCAAAATAAATCTCAAAAATAGAGAAAAAGGGATGAATAGAAGAAATCCTAGAAGAAGACCATCTTCTTCTTCTTTCTTCTCTCATCTAAACACCTAGATTAGTGTTAATGAAAACCCAACACCCAAGAAGTTTTCCTTCTAATTTTCATATGCCTAAAATCTCTCTCAATGGTCTAGAATTTATAAAAAAATTAATCCAAAATTTATTTTAAATAATGAGATATGGAGGAGTCTTGTCTAGGCAAATACCTAGATAAGGCAAGTTCAATTAAGGCAATAAGTTGGGGCGCCCAACGCTTGGGCGGCCCCTCCTTTCTTCTAGTTGTGGACCCCCACAAATTGGTGCACAAAATTTCTCTTTTTATCATGAAAAATAAGGAGAGAAATTAGGATGGAGGGCTGTTCAAGGGAAGAGTCCAAGTTTGTTAGGATTCTATCATATAGAATTCAAACCCACAACAACTTGCCATTTATTGACTTGGTCTATAACTTAATACCATATAAAAAATAGAGAGAGAGGGTGGGCATGCATGAACTTCAAGGAGAGAGAGATTTCATGCCAAAATAGAGAGAGAGAGAGAGAGAGAGAGAGATGGGCATGGGGGCATGGGGTATAGGTGGTGCAAGGATGGAAGATTCTAATCACACTAGGACTCCTCCTTTGACTTAATCCATATGGTTTCTCAAACCAAATTAAATCATAACCAAATCAACCTAATTAAATTAGATTCTAATTCAATTAAAAACTTAATTAAATTAAATTAAATTTTAATTTAATTTTTTAATTAAATTAAAAAATTGGGTTGACCCAAGTCCTAGTTGAACTAGGACTAGTTTTTTCTTGCATTTGGCTTATCCAATAAATCAATTGGACTTGATCCAATCAAGCCCAAAATAAATTTAATTAAATCATATTTAATTAAATTTAATTTTAGTTCTCTGGATTAATTAAATTAAGTTAATTAGTAATTTAATTGCTAATCGATCCTCCTGCAATACTTGCACTAGGTTAAATATCAATCGTATTGATCGTTTAATCCTAGAATGATTCTTAATCGTTGATCAACCATCCGATCATATTCTAAACTATAATGTGTGTGACTCCATAGATTCAAATCTAAGTTAGAAATAAATTTCTATGCTAATCAAAGTGACCATCTAGTAATGGTATCTGATGGTCGAATAGATCGAATGTGTAGAATAACATCCTTAAAACTCATGTGGATATAGTTTCTATATAATTCATCTCCTAACCAAAAAGCTCATAAGACACCTCAGAGTTTAATTGTCAACTCTAATTAGGTTGTCCACATTGTATTTCAAAATATCAAATCTATCTCATGGATTATCCTGACTAAGGTTTTGCTATATTAAAATACTGTGATACATTCTTCTCCAACTCTTAGAGAGGTCAATTCTATCTTGATTACACACCAACTTTACAAGTACTTGACTATGCCCAGAAATTTTTCGTTACTCAATTAGAAATTTAATTAGTTTGATACCAAAGCATAGTGAATTGCTTTTGCAAGCCACTGAGATGATCTCAGGTCTAAGGAATACTTATATCTATATCCCATTAGAGATATTCTCGATAGTAGAATGCTCTGAAATTGATCACGTTCAATAATGATGTACCCTTACATCTCACCTGTATATCATAGTAGTATCTTCATACTTCTTGGTTAAGAGAACAACCAATCTATATAGCATACAGTGACCTATGCTCGATAGATATTATCGTCCTTATTAACAGTCTATCATTTGATCGTGAATAATTTTAAGAACTAATAGATAAATTCTCTTTTTATCAAAACTAGATAGTCCTAAGGACTTCATCATAATAATGGAGTTCGTTAGAAGATGAAAACTTTATGATAAAAATATTAAAAGAATTATTTTATTTATTAATAAATTAATTATAATTATAATATTGCTCAACCATCAAGAGACTGATGATTGGCTTTAGAATATATTTTTTAATAAAAAAATATAGTAGCTCACTGGACGAGTGGCATCACTCAGCAGATTTATATCCAAATCAGCCAAAAAATATCTTTCATTTTTTAAAATATTGAAGTAAATCAAAAATTTTGAATGGATAGAGGAGTGTCAATTTGCCTTTGACAAGCTTAAAGCATATCTTGGCACAGTCCCACTACTATCAAAACCTGTCGAAGGTAAGGATTTATTCATATATCTATCTATTCACCTAATGCTATCAGCTCAATTTTAGTCTGAGATGATGCAGGGACACACAGGCCTATCTATTATACCAGTAAATTATTACGAGATATGGAGTCCCGATACTCTATAATTGAAAAGATGATCTATTCTTTGGTCACCACTACCAAATAGTTTTGACCATATTTTCAGGCTCATTCTATTATTTTCTTAACAGACCAACCACTACAATAGATCCTTTAATGACCTGACACCTTCGGTCGATTAGCCAAGTAGGTTATTGAACTCAGTGAATTTGATATCTCTTATCGGCCAAGACCATCCATGAAAACTCAAGTATTGACTGATTTTATTGTGAAATGTTCAATACCTGAAGAAAATTTGACCCTAAAAATTCAAGTAGAACCTGCTGGAGAATCTTATTGGCTCTTGCATGTGGATGGAGCCTCTAATACCCAAGAAAGTGGCACTGGTCTAATATTGGCAAACCAAAAAGGAGCTGTCACTGAACATACTTTGAGATTTAATTTTAAAACTTTTAATAATAGAGCTGAATATGAAGCCCTTATTGTAGGACTCAGAATGGCAAAAGACCTTAATATCAAGAAGCTCAAGGTTTTCAGTAATTCATAACTTATTATCGGATAGGTATTAGGTCAATGTGAGGCCAAAGATCCCATCATGTCTCCATATTAACATAATGCAAAAGAATTATTTGAAAATTTTGATGACCTTAAAATTATTCAAATATCGAGATCGAAGAATGTCTGAGCTGACACACTTTCTTGCTTAGCAACGTTGGAATTCTTCAACCTCAATTAGAAAGTATATATTGAAATCCTTGAGAAATCCAGCATAAAGGACCAAATTAAGCCCAGGTCAATCCTGAACCAAGTTGGATAGATCCTCTGATATAATATTTAGATAAAGGAATACTGCTCGATGATCCTACAAATGCAAGAAAAATCAAGAGACAAGCCCCTTGGTATGTCATTCTAGATGGAAAACTTTATAAAAGGTCATTTTTTCTTCCCTTACTTCAATGTCTAAGGCCCTTGGAAGCAGATTATGCTCTTCAAGAGGTTTATGAGGAAATCTATGGTAACCATCTAGAGGATAGATCTTCAGCATATAAAGTGATCCACCATGACTATTATTGGCCGATCATACTAAAAGACACAGCTGATCTTGTCATTAAGTGCAACCAATGCCAAAGGTATGCCAATATTCAGCACCAGCCAGCTACTGAACTCATCTCTATTATAGTTCCTTGGCCTTTCGCTATTTGGGGGATGGATATCCTAGGACCATTCTCCATGGCAATAGGACAGAAAATTTTTAGTGGTTGTTATTAACTACTTCACCAAATGGGTAGAAGCTGAACCACTGGCATAAATTATTGAGAAAAAGATGTGAGACTTCATCTAGAAGTTGATCATCTATCGCTTCGGCCTTTCATGGGTCATCATTATCGATAATGAAAAGCAGTTCGATAATGTAAAATTCAAGAAATTCTATTCCAAACTGCACATCAACCACAGACTAACCTCAGTGGGGCATCCACAATCTAATGAAAAAGCCGAAGTTATAAATCGGATAATTCTCCAAGGCCTGAAAACTAGGCTTACTGAAGCCAAAGGTCTTTGGGTTGATGAACTATTCAATGTTCTTTGGGCTTATACAACCACTCCCAGGCACCAACTAGAGAAACATCCTTCAAACTAACATTTAGGTCAAAGGTGGTAATATTCGTAAAAATTGGTCTTTCAATACTGAGAGTAGAGAACTTTTATGAAAAAAGTAATTCAGATCGATTGGGAACCAACCTAGATTTACTAAAAGAAACCAAAGAAAGAGCTTAAATTCGGATGGTAACTTACAAACGAAAAGTGGTTAGATATTACAATATCAAGATGAAGCCAAAATTTTTTTAAAAAGATGATCTAGTCCTTCATTGAGTAGAAGTTTCAAAACCCCTGGAATAAAGAAAGCTCACCCCAAATTGGGAAGGGCCATATTGAGTTACTGAGATAATTCTGCTGAGAGCTTATAGAATTGAAAATCTAGATAGTTCAAGCATCCATAAGACATGCAGAAAATCTCAGATTGTACCATCAATAGAGCCTTTGAAAATTCTATCTCATTAAAGACTCCTCCAAAATATTGAAATTCTTTCGATCACCTAAGTAAAAGATCGATCTTCGGATTGGTAGAGCCTCAATAGACATGGAAGATAAGATCTTTATTATTCTTAAAGATCGATCTCTAGATCGATAAAGCCCTAATGGATACAGGAGATAAGATCTCCACTACTCTTAAAGATCGATCTTCGGATCGGCAAAGCCCTGATAGGCATAGGAGATAATATCTTCACTATTCTTAAAGATCAATCTTCAAATCGATAGAGTCCTGATGGGCATAGAAGATAAGATCTTTACTATTCTCAAAGACTGATCTCCGAATTGGCAAAGCCCCGATGGGCATAGGAGATAAGATCTCCACTACTCTTAAAGATCAATTTTTGGATCCACTACTCTTAAAGATCAATTTTTGGATCAGCAGAGCCCCAATGGGCATAGGAGATAAGATCTCCACTATTCTTAAAGATCGATCTCTGGATCAGCAGAGCCCTAATAGGCATAGGAGATAAGATCTCCACTATTCTCAAATGCCGATCTTCAGATCGATAGAGCCCCAATAGGCACAGAAGATAAGATCTCTACTCAAGCCAACTACCAATCTCCGAATCGATGTTATGATGGATTTTTATTAATTATGGACCTCCAAGTCAAAGTCATCAAATTATTATGGATTTTTATTATTTACCAATCTATAGATCGATGTTATATTGGATATTTATTACCAATCTTCGAATCAATGTTATCTTGGATTTCTATTACTTTTCGATCTTTGGATCGAGGCTATTATGGATCTTTGAAAAAGTCGATCTCCTGATTGATGTCATATCGGGAACCACTATTTATCGATCTCAAGGTTGATGTTATATTGGACTTCTATCTAATGCTGATCTTTGGATCGACGTCATTCCTAATCAAGTATTTAAGGCCACCATATCAGGATTTTACCAAGATGGAATTGTTCATCGATTACTTAAAAAATTTCTAAGCAAAAAAGCACTATAGTATATTATCATAGATCAAAAAAAACTGATGTCAAACATAGTTGTTGGAAAAAAAATTTCATTTCATTGAAAAGTGTCCTTACAAAAAGCCTGAATTGGATCGATACAAAGAGAAAAATAGAAAAAAAAAATAAGAAAAAAGTACAAATCAGGCATCCGCTTGAGGAGCTTTAGCCAGAGCAGTTGCTGCATCATCTTCCAATGAGATAACCTCAACAGGAGCTAGGATCTCGATGGATGTGGGGCTAGGAGGAGGAACTACAATAGAAGTGGCTGCCAGGACTTCAATGAGGGCAGAAGGCTCAACCTTCGAGGTGATCAGAACGACAGGCACCTTCGAGATAGGCTGGGGCACTTCTATAGTAGAACCAATCTTCGGTGTTGGTTGAGCCTCCATTTCTGAAGCCAGGGTGAGGCCAGCCTCCTAGGTGATGCCACTCAAATCTAAGTCGGGAAAAAGCTTCCCGATCAAACCTTTGCAACTGCTAAAATCACTATCAAAGGCCTCCCCAGAAGCTTCCATGATCTCCTCTATGAAGCCCTCAGAGGACTTGTACTCCTTAATGGCCCGGGCGGTAGCCGACTTCCAGTAGTCTAGGTCCTGCATGTACGTCAAGAGGGCCTTATCTCGAGCAGCCAAGGTTTCATCCTTAGAGGACACCATCTCCTCCAGCTTCTTTATTCTAGCCTCCAAGTCAGGTATCCTAGAGATTTCTTGTCGTAAATCTAGTAGCTTCTTCTCCTCTTCATTGGCCCTTCTCTGGAAATCCAGCAGGATCTTATTCTTCTTCGATATCTCGTTAAGCTTCTCCTAGAGCTGTTTCTTCAATCCCACGGAGGGCTTTTCTTCCTTGGTGGCCTTTTCCTCCATCGCCTTCTGGCAGTCCTTTGTAGATTGTAGGACCTCTTCCAGTAACTTCTTATTTTCACCAAGCCAACTTACATGCTCGGCGAACAATTTAAAGAAAGAGGCAGACTGAATAGAGGAAAGAAAGACATTAGATCGGTAAAAAGCTGACATCAAGATACTAGGTCGGTTAAAAACCAACGTTAAAAAAAAAGAAGAGAAGAGAAAAAGAAGACGAAGAAAAAGAGAGACAGTAGAATTTTCTTACATCAAGAAGGTAGCTGAACCCTTGATCCACTAGTTCTTCAGGCCCCATATCCCTTTTTCGAGCATACAAGTCATGCTGTGGCATCATGGCGTAGAGAAGATCCTTGCTGAGAGTTGGAGTGTCTCTTATAGAGGCCTAAGATAAGTTGATCCTGTTGATAGAGGTTGATGGTGGATTGACAACTAAAACTTTCAACCCCCCGGAAGGTCGAGTCTGGCGAGCAAAGGCCGGGGTCGATGCGATTGGATGGCCAGACCTTGGTGGCGCAATGGTTGAGCTCGACCTTGGATGATGGTCGGCTCCTTGTAGGGTGGATGACTCACCCCTGTAGAATCCCGATGTCCCCTGGACATTGTAGAAGAAATTGGTGAAAGGAGGGCGCTGACTGGCACCGCATTGATAACAAGTGCCCCTGAATGAGGCATAGGTTAGGGAGATCCCGAGGAAGGAATGTTGACCTCCTTCCCTTTCCCCTTCTTTGCTGGCGGAGGGTCGGAGGATTCCAATTTTCTCTTTCTTTGGTCCACCAACTTCCTCAAATTGAACCTTATGAGTGCTACAAATATTAATAGAAAACATGGTCAGGTGAAGGTCGAGCACAAAGATATGAAAGAAAATTTAATGACGGACTCACCCTGAGAGGAGATGAGATTGATGCCAAAGTCAAACAGGAGTTGATCTATCACTAGTTGATTGAGTTTGGGCACCTCCATACCTAGCAGCTCTTCGAAAGCCTTCTTATCCTCTGGTAGGATGGACTTATTAGAGTTTCAGTTTAGTCGAGGTCTACCCCAGCTAGTACTGAAACCCCAGGGAATGTCGGAAGAAATAAAAAAGAAATGACTTTTTCAGTCATGGATTGAAGAAGGAAGGGCAAGATTGAATTTGCAATTAGGCCGAGGTGAGAAATACCACCAACCTTTTTCAGTTGGATGTTTTTTCAATATAAAAAGTGCCCTAAAGAGAGAAGTGTCAAGGTTTATGGTGGTAAAGCTATAACAGATGATGAAAACTAAAATAATCCTAATGGCATTGGGGGTAACTTGGGTCGATTGCAAGCCATAGTAATCTAATACATTATAAATAAAATAGTGCAAGAGAAAATGCAACCTAGACCAAAGTGATTCATCATAAAAGGCTACACAACTCTCAAAAGGCTGTATAACTCGATCACCCAGTCTGGGAGCAATGAGTTGGAAGCTATCCAGGATGAGATATTTCTCCCTAAGCCTCTCAAGGTCAACATCAATCAAAATTGAAGGCTCGGTGCCAGGGCAAAAATAGTCCAAGAATTTTCTTACTGGAGACTCTGAACTATCATCACCGGAGACATCGACCTCGGTGGTATCCTGAGATGGATTATCCACCTCAATGGTAAGCAAGGGCTGGGTTGACTAGATACCATGGTCACCCAGGATTAACTTTCCCCTATTACCGCCACTAAGAGAGGTGCTCTTCTGAGAAGACATGGAAGGAAAAGGGAATGGAAAGGGCACTAAGAAGGAAGAAAGCGGTGAAGGAAAGAAGAAGATCCTAAGAGATAGAAACCCTAAACCTAAGGGGAGGAAAGAGGATCCTACCAAAGAGGGAAAGGAAGCTTTTTTTGCTACTTTCAGCAACTCTCTCCAAGCTCCAGCAATCACCAGAATTGCTTTCTCCTTCGGTCGGCTAAGAGCATGGGAGCTACTCTAACAGCAAAAGTCTTACTCAAGCAAAAGAACAGTAAAATGGGAAAAGAACGAACAAGTATCCCATATATAGGGGAAGACAACGATCAAATTAACCTGCCTATCATTGGATTTGAACAACCTATCGATTATCCAAAGAGGTTGCCGAAAATCTATTTTGATGTATTGGCCCAGATCAAGCCACGTAAGCTTATTCCGTATGGCGGTTCGACTAGCCCACAGATGAGCACCATATACCCCACGTCGCTTGGGTTATAGTAGCATGGCCAATGATGGTCTCACTCTCTCTCATTCTTTCTTAAATACTAGGATATGGTGATCATGGCGAATGAGGTGGCCTATCTTTTCGAATCATTCAAAAATCAAATCTGGCAACCACATGGTACGATCCTTATCGCAGCGAGTGACCCTTAAAATGACTTTTCATACTTGTCACTGAAGGAGTTCCGCTCCAAGTTTGGAAAGTGGGAGGCAAATATTGGTACGGTCATCCTCTACTAGACACATGGCATCATCAAAGGGGTCACCATCTCAGATGATAGGCAATCGATAAGTTTGGTATCAGGTTGGTAGAGTATCGACCTAGCCGCCAGACTGTCGGTCAGAACCAAATCAACCAAGTGATCAAGTCCATATCAGTGGATAACTGATCAGAATAAATCCAAGACCGGTCTGCCACCATTCTTTATGATGTTCGAAATAAATCTCAACAAAAGTTGGTAATAAACCGACCTTAGCTTGACCACAAGTAATCAGACTAGTATTTTATCATCTTTAAGGATAGCGGCCGTTGAACTCTATAGGAGATTGGGTTAGCACTGACCTCATTGACAGTAATCAGCTTGGGATTAGAATGACCAACTTGATACTTGAGATCGATAAAATACCGATGTTATCAAACTCTATCTTATATTGAGATTGGTAAATCACCAACCTCATCTTAGATCCAGATCGATGATTTACCAATCTCAACATGTTCCGACAGTCAACAAAATGCCAACTGCATTCCAATCAAAATGCGACCCTACTCCAGTTGTGCTCTAGCTAATCGCCACCAAGGCAAATGGCTAACAGTTGCAATCCAGCTGGCCATAATAAACTAACGGTTTAACAAATTTTTCTTTAGGCCTAAGCAAATTTCTTTATAAATAGGAAGCAGGGTATCCCTCCAAGGTAAGCATAAATTCACAGACTCAAAACTTTGCTGAAATTGACTTCCGACTTTTCCACTAAAGAAAGATCGAGCCCTTCTTCACTCAAACTCTTTTATTCTACTTTTTCAATCTTCCATTTTCACTCTCTGTTGACAATGCTTCAGCTGACTTAAGCATCGGAGGGTCGTAAGCCGGAGGGTATCTCACTGGTTCTTGAATTTTTTGCAGGCTGATCCATGATCCACGTCAAACCAACCTGATTGGTTTTCCAGCACGAATCTCTTTGACAATCTGAAGTTTTGCTGCAACAAGAATCATACTCTTCACTCTACCACATTCAACATTTGTTGTTTCTATTATTTTTTAATATTATGTAGACTATGACTTAAACATATATGACTTGTAAAAAATGCTCATGTCCAACATCCCTTAGTATGGTGTAGGCCACATATTTTATATTTGGCTAGCCCAAAGCAACGGCTAACAAGCCCAATGCATTGTTCCATTATGCCGTATTGCAAGGATTAAAAATGAGTTGATGTTAAGCACCAATAAATCAAAGTAGCTTGGTAGGGAACCCACCCTAGGTACAACTGACCTATGAACCCATGCTTTGTAGACATTTTTTAAAAATGATATATCTACCTTGGCTAGCTTTGCATTATCTCTTAAGTTACATTTGGTGCATTACCAAGCAATCTTGATAAATTGCTAGTAATATTAATTACTGTATTTGGTACATGCAGGTAATGTTATCATAAAATTACTGAAAATCTTGATTATTAAGTTTGGTACGACAATCAGATTACTGGTAAAGTAACATCCAATTTTTAAAATATTCTTGAATCAAATTTATTAAAAGTCACATCCCATGCATAAAATTTTTAATTTTTTAGAATAAAAGAATAAAAATATATTATATATTATAATATATAGTATATATTATATTATATAAATAATATATAATATAATATATTATATTATATTATACTATATTATATTATATTTATTATTATATTATATTATATATAATATCTAATATATTACATATTATATTATTATATATATAATATTGGGGATAAATTTTGCTCCTATCGAAGTTCAGCCTAATGCTTAGCCTAATGCAATTGGTAATCACGGAAGAGCTATGATCGAAAATTCTCCTTCCAACAGTCGAACCCTTCCAGCGATCGAATTTCTTTAGGACTTCAACCGAACTACTCTCAGATTTCTCCTTCAGTCGGACTCCTCCAAGAGCTGAACTTCTTCTGAATTTCTTCTTCAATCGAATTTCTATATTAGCCGAACTCCTTTTGGATATCTTCTTCAGTCGGACTCCTTTATGAGCCAAACTTCTTACGAATTTCTCCTTCAGTCAGATTTCTACATTAGCCGAACTTCTTACAGATTTCTCCTTCAGTCAGACTCCTCCAAGAGCCAAACTTCTTTTGAATTTCTTTTTTAGTTGGATTCCTTTAGGAGCTGAACTTCTTTCAAATTTTTTCTTCAGTCAAGCTCCTCCAGAAGTCGAACTCCTTATAGATTTCTCCTTCAATCGGATTCCTTTAGGAGCCGAACTCCTTCCAAATTTTTTTTTTAGTCAAATTCCTTCAGAAACCAAACTTCTTATGGATTTCTTCTTCAGTCGAATTCTTTCAGGAGCCAAAATTCTTTCAGATTTCTCCTTCAGTCGGACTCTTCTAGGAGCCAAACTCCTTATGGATTTCTCCTTCAATCAGATTCCTCTAGGAGCTGAACTTCTTCCAGATTTCTTCTTCAGTCAAGTTCCTTCAGGAGCCAAACTTTTTTTGAATTTCTCCTTCGATCGAACTCCTTCAGGAGCCAAACTCCTTCCAAACTTCTTCTTCCATCGAACTTCTTCAGGAGCCAAACTCATTCCGCACTTCTCCTTCAGTTAGATCCCTCCAACAGATTACTTTCAGAGTTCAGCTAGCATTCCTCTCAGATGATTTCCTCTAAGCCGTATTTCTTTTAGGAGATTGAACTTCTCTAAAATTGATGTATGTCAAAGCTCTTCATCAACCAATGCCTACTTCCTTCGAACTTTGACTATTATATCTCAACGAACGACCACATCATGGCAATGGACACCTCTCTCCATAACAAACTCCACGTGGCCTCGGGCAGTCCACTATCGGATGGTTACAACCATCACTATTAGTCTGCTACAGGCTTCGTCTATAAAAAAGGATCCTCCAGATACATTTTTTCTAAGCTCTCTTCTCCTTTCCAAAATTCTACTGAATTCTTGCTTGAGCATTCTATTTCTGTTGGCCAGAAGAGCTGACTTGATCAAAGGATCCTACCAGAGCCTCCACCATCGACTTCAGATGGAACTTTATTTTGTAGATCACCGACGGTGACCTCTTCTTTCTCAACTCTAGCTCGATCCAACGTTAACCAGATTCTGCACCAATATGATTGGCACTGGAGGAAGGAACCTCTATTCCTGAGATACCCTTATTCTTAAAGGAGTGCTCAGCCAATCCTTTGGATCTTCTTTTCTAAGGTCCATCTCCATCGTCTCCCTCAATCCCAAGAAATGCCTCTAAAAAAGGCAACTAGCAGGAGATCTACCATTTTTACCATCAGATCCATCCATTCCGACTCTAGCATCGGTGCTTCAACCTCCTCCTCCACTGACGACCATGGTAGATCTGGAGCAGTTTAACCTATTGATGTAGCAGATTTAGAGCCTCACCGAGATGGTGTGGGCCATGCGGCATCCCGACGGTGATTCCATCAGAAAACCCATCATTATGATATCAGAAACTGGTCCCACGGAAGAGCACTTAGGCTAGCATACCCATCACCCCTGGGAAGGAGAAATAGAGAATAGAGGATCCTTGTTCAGATCATGATTTTTCTCCGAAAGAAATATTTTTCATCTACAGTCGGAAGCCTTTTAAGGTCTGCAATCGAGACGACATCCTCAATCATAAACTATGAAAAATGGATCGACGAATTGAGAAACTCCACCACGTCACTCTGGCTCACTATGATGACATCTGCACCGATCTTCTTTTCTCTCTCCAAATTATGCAAGAGTCCGTTCCACCGAACTTCAAGCTCCCTCAATTTGAAAGCTACAGTAGAATCTCTGATCCGATTGATTATCTAGAGGCCTTTCGAACCATGATGCTGCTCCATGGCGCATCAGATGTCATCTTATGCCGAGCTTTTTCGTCCACCTTGAAGGAAGTAACAAAAAATTGGTACTCAGTATTGAGATCAGGTACGATCTTCTTCTTTGACCAGATGAGCCATCAGTTTGTGGCTCACTTCGTTAGCAGCTGATGTCTACATCGAGGTTCAAATTTTCTGATGAATGTCAAGAAGAAGAAGGAAGAATCCATCCGAACTTATGTCATTCGATTTAATACTGTTGCATTAGAGGTCTGAAACCTGGACTAGTCTATTGCAATGGCCGTACTCAATGATGGCCTTCAGAAGAATGATTTGTTGTTCTTCCTGAAAAAAAAGTATCCCAAAAATTTTGTCGATCTGCTAGCTCGGGCTGAGGGATATGCCCATGCGGAAGAAGTCTTCAAGTTGAAGGATGAAGAAGTCGCAGGAGAGTGGTAGGCGAGTGAGTCTAATAGACCCACCGCTGATTTAGGATCAAATAAAGTTCGGCCACGCTCGCAGACTCTCTCCGAGCGCAAGCGAACCCAAACTCCTCTTCGAGCTCGTCATTAAAGAAGCTCCGACAGAAGGATGCGAAAAAGTTCTCCCTCCGAAAGGTTTCATAACTACACTCCCCTTAATGCTCCTAAAATCTAAGTTCTTATGGAAATTAAGAATCAGCTACCAAGATCAGAAGAATTATGATCTTCCCTAAATAAGCACAAACGAAGCAAGTACTGCCTCTACCATCGTGACCATGGTCACGATACTAAAAAATACATTCAGCTCCAAGATGAAATCGAGGAGCTCATCAAGAGAGATCGGCTAGGTCGATCCCTCAGATGTCAATCTGAAGCAAGAAAAGATTGATCGAGGGCACTACCGCAGTCAAAACCACCAATGAGGAAGGAACAATAAGAAGATCGGCCACCTCTCGGTATCATCAATACTATCTCTGTGGGACTTAGTACTTCGGTGAGCCACCATCTCTCAGTCTCAAAGCCAAAGAAAGCTTGCTCCGAATTGGAAAGGCCAGTATGAAGTAGAGGAGATCGTCTGGTCCAAAATTTATTATCTGAAGGAGCTCGAAGGAATAATGCTCCCACGATTTTGGAACTTAAAAAATCTGAGGATGTACTATCAATAATTTTCCTTCAATAAAACTCCTCCATTTCAATATTATTATTTCTTGGTGCAAAAACTATGTGATGATAGAAAAGAAGCAAGCAATAGTGGCCATGTTAGAAACAAGAGGAGAACCTTGTCCTAATATGAGCAAAGTCGAAGGTCTCATTCATTTTAGATAAGGTGAGAGGAGGAATCCTTCAATCTCAACTGAAGATAAGATCTCTTTCGAGCTTCAACGTCTACGTCAACAAAAGATAAGATCTCCTTCAACCTCGGCTAAAGATAAGATCTTTTTCGAGCTTCTACGTCAACAGAAGATAAGATCTCCTTCAACCTCAGCTGGAGATAAGATCTTCCTCGAGCTTCTACGTCAATAAGAGATAAGATCTTCTTCAACCTCGATTGAAGATAAGATCACCCCTGAGCATCAACGTCTATATCAATAGAAGATAAGATCTCCTTCAACCTCAGCTGGAGATAAGATCTTCTCCAAGCTTCTACGTCAATAGGAGATAAGATCTCCTTCAACCTCAGCTGGAGATAAGATCTCTCTCGAGCTTCAATATCTACGTCAACAAGAGATAAGATCTTCTTCAACCTTGACTGAAGATAAGATCTCTCCCGAGCTTCAACATTTACGTCAATAGAAGATAAGATCTCTTTCAATCTTGGCTGGAGTTATGATCTCCTCCGAGCTTCTACGTCAATAGGAGATAAGATCTCCTTCAACCTCGACTAAAGATAAGATCTCTTCCGAGCTTCAATGTCTATATCAATAGGAGATAAGATCTCTTTCAACCTCGACTGGAGATAAGATCTCTCCTGAGCTTCAACGTCTATGTCAATAGGAGATAAGATCTCCTTCAACCTCGGTTGGAGATAAGATCTTTTCTGAGCTTCTATGTCAACAGGAGATAAGATCTCCTTCAACCTTGACTGAAGATAAGATCTCTTCCGAGCTTCAATGTCTACGTCAACAGGAGATAAGATCTTCTTTAACATTGGCTGAAGATAAGATCTCCTCCAAGCTTCAACATCTACATCAATAGAAGATAAGATCTCTTCAATCTCGATTGGAGATAAGATCTCCTCCGAGCTTCTATGTCAATAGAAGATAAGATCTCCTTCAACCTCGATTGGAGATAAGATCTCCCCCGAGCTTCAACGTCTACATCAATAGAAGATAAGATCTTCTTCAACCTCGGCTGGAGATAAGATCTCCTCCGAGCTTCTATATCAACAGAAGAAAAGATCTCCTTCAACCTCGGCTGGAGATAAGATCTTCCTCGAGCTTCAACGTCTACATCAACAGGAGATAAGATCTCCTTTAACCTTGGCTAGAGATAAGATCTCCCCCGAGCTTCTACATCAATAGGAGATAAGATCTCTTTCAACCTCAGTTGGAGATAAGATCTCCATCGAACTCCAACGTCTGCATCAATCGAAGATAAGATCTCCTTCAACTTCAACGTCGACCTCGATTAGAGATAAGATCTCCTTCGAGCTTCAACTTTAACTTCAACCTCGGTTGGAGATAAGATCTTTCTTGAGCTTCAACTTCAACGTCAACCTCGGCTGGAGACAAGAACTCTCCCAAGCTTCAACTTCAACAACCTCGGATGGAGACAAGATCTCCCTGAGCTTCAACTGCAACGTCAACAGGAGATACGATCTTTATCAACCTCGACAAGAGATGAGATCTCCCTCCGAGCTTCAACCTCAACAGGGGTAGAGCCGAAAAAGAACTTCAATAGTCATATTTTTGGTACTCCCTTTTTTTTCGAATTTCGAACTCGAGAGTGGGGGGACTATTGTTGGGGATAAATTTTGCTTCCGTCGAAGTCCAGTTTGATACTAAGCCTAATGCAACTGGCAATCACGAAATAGTTTCGATCGAAAATTCTTCTTCTAGCGGTCGAACCCCTCCAGCGGTCGAATTTCTTTAGGACTTCAGCCGAACTACTCCTATATTTCTCCTTCAGTCGGACTTCTCCAAGAGTCAAACTCCTTCCAAATTTTTCCTTCAGTCGAATTTCTACATTAGCCAAACTTCTTTCAAAATTCTTCTTCAGTCGGACTCCTCTAAGAGCCGAACTTCTTATAGATTTCTTTTTCAGTCGGATTTCTATATTAGCTGAATTCCTTACAAATTTTTTCTTTAAAAGCCAAACTTCTTTCGAATTTCTCCTTCAGTTGGATTTCTTCAGAAGCCAAACTTCTTTTGGATTTCTCCTTCAGTCAAGTTTCTTTAGGAGCCGAATTTTTTATGAATTTCTCCTTCAATCGGATTTTTACATTAACCGAACTCCTTACGGATTTTTTCTTCAATCGAATTCCTTCAGGAGCCGAACTCCTTTCAGATTTTTTCTTCAGTCAAGTTCCTCCAGGAGCCAAACTTCTTACGAATTTTTCCTTCAGTCGAATTCTCCAGGAGCCAAACTCCTTTCGGACTTCTTCTTCAGTTGGACTCCTCTAGGAGCCGAACTTCTTATGGATTTCTCCTTCAGTTGAATTCCTCCAGGAGCCGAACTTCTTCCGAATTTTTTCTTCAGTCAAGTTCCTCTAGGAGCCGAACTTTTTTCGAATTTTTTTTTGGTCGAACTCCTTCAGGAGCCGAACTTCTTCCGAACTTCTTCTTCCGCCAAACTCCTCTAGGAGCCGAACTCCTTTCGGACTTCTCCTTCAGTCGGATCTCTTCAGCAGATTACTTCCAGAGTTCAGCTAGCATTCCTTTTGAATGATCCCCTCTAAGCTGTATTCCCTTTAGGAGTTCGAACTTCTCTGAAATTGATGTATGTCAAAGCTCTTCATCAACCAACATCTGCTTCCTTCGAACTTCGACTATTAAATCTCAACGAACGATCACATCATTACAACGAACATCTCTCTCCATAACAAACTCCACGTAGCCCCAAGTGGCCCACTATCGGATGGTTACGATCGTCACTATTAGTCTGCTACAGGCTCTATCTATAAAAAGGAATCCTCCAGATACTTTTTCTCTAAGCTCTCTTTTTTTTTTCAAAACTCTGCTAAATTCTTATCTGAGCACTCCATTTCTATTGACCAGAAGAGCTGACTTGATCGTCGAAGGATCTTTCGGAGCCACCACCATCGACTTCGAATGGAATTTTATTTTGTAGGTCATCGACGGCGATCTTTTCTTTCTTAACTCCAGTTCGATCCGATGTCAATCAGATTTTGCACCAACATATAATATATAATATAATATATTATATTATTTTTATATTTATTTTTTTCTTCCTTCTCCTTCCCCCGCACGGCACAACCCCCTAACCTCCGACTGCTTTGCCTTGGCCCCCTAGCAGTCACGTCTTTGACACTGCCCTCGACCCTCCGACCATCCATGCCACCCCTTGCACCATCCCTTGGCCCCCTGGTGAACCTACATCCCACGCCATCCGCAGCTGCCTCCATCACTGCCTTTACCCACTCGCACTGTTGCCTCCGCACTACCAATCCCTTACACCCCCCACCCTTGTAGCCGTCGCACTGCCTCCTGGCCACCCGCACCACCTGCCGACCACTCATGCTGCTCTTCTTTCCATGCGGAGATCATTGGATCTCAATAGACTGTCGATTTTTTTTTCTTGATTGCCAGCGACTGTCGTCAAGAAGACGACGACAGCCCATCGATCAGCTAGTTTCCAGCCACCATCGATCGGATTTGTAGAGGAGGGCGCCAGTTTTGGGCCTACCTCTTTCCACTGCCCATCGTGAGGAAGTAGACCGTGGGATTTTTTTGAGGATATTTTTGTCCAAAAAAAATATTACAAGATTATCAAATAGATGATAATCTGGATAGTCATTTTTCTGCGTAATTCAAATTATCTCTTGAGAGACAATCTAGATTGCTAAGATAATCTAGATTAATACTTAAAGAAATATATCAAACACAGTAATATGGTGGGTCATGTTAAATTATAGATAATTTGGATAGATTATCAGCTATCAAATACTACCTTAGGCTTTTGGATAATACTCTCTATAATAGCCATGTCAAACCATGAAAACAATGAATACATTTTACCTATGGCCTTGTGGTGGCATGCCTTAAATTTAATGAATACATTTAACCTTTTAATGAATTTAATATAATTTAATGATAATATAATTCATATATACATAAATAATGATAAGTATTAGAATAATTAAATTCTCAAAATAAAATAGTTACACATAATCATCAAAAGTTATAAACAGAATAATTCCCTAAATTTACAACTCTAAGCTATAAGTACTTAATATGTTCATACATACAAAGAGCTGATCATGGTGGTTCTGCTAGTTTCCTAAGAGCTGATTTAAGATTCTCGAATATGCTGATGTGACATATTACTTATTGCAAAGGGCCGTCCATATGATGCATTCCAGAAGCATTCCAGAAGCGGGTTTCTTTTTTTTTTTGGTGAAAGTATAGAATTGTTATTCAAACGGACGACGCTTCCGATTCCAAGTTTCATCTCTCCTCCCCAACTGAAGCCAGCTCGGTTTCTAGGGTTAGGTTTATCCAAATCCGCTCTTCCGATCGCGTCTGGAGATGTACCAGTGGAGGAAGTTTGAGTTCTTCGAGGAGAAGTCCGCCGGGAAGGCCTCGATCCCCAGCGAGATCACTGGCCAGATCCTGTGCTGCTCGAGCGGGAGGGGGCGGATCGCCGTCGGATGCGATGATGGCACCGTCGGCCTCCTCGACCGCGGATTCAAGCTCTCCTACCGCTTCCAGGCCCACGCCTCCTCCGTCCTTTTTATCCAGCAGCTCAAGGTAGGGATCATCCCTCTTTTCCGTCTTTGAAAATTCTTGAAATTGGAAGCTTTGGTCGGTAATTATGGTTCTTGTGTTCTCATAATGGTTAGATGACTTGATCATCGATGAACAAAGAAAATTACAAACTTTTCGCTCATGAAGCTGCCATCTTTGGAGAAAATTTCGTTCCTTTGAGGGGAAATGGGAACTATAACAATGCGAAGGGAAAATTAGATAGAAAGAAGTTACCAGCACTGCAATTGGAGCGCTTACGCATATGCGTGCGCACGAAAGTGAGGCCTCGCCATGCTACCTGTGATGACGTGACGCCAAACAATTTGTAGCGGCTGAGTTATCTATTTATATGAGATTATTCTGCTGGTCAAAATGAAGAGTTTTAAGTTCAAAACTTATAATATTTTCAAAGATAGTCCAAGGAACCGAGGAAGTGCTTGAATTATATGGGGGAGCATAAACGGGCATCGCTGAAATAAATTTTTAAAGCACTATGTGGTTTTCAGTATCCAATCTGTTTCATGACTTGTTAAATATTGAAAGAAATGAGGTTATGCTTGTTTTTGATTGTAAATTTTAATAAAGTTTTAACGTCTGATTAACTCTTGATTCTTATTTAGGTAGCTTTTCGATCATTTAGTTTTTGGTTTTTCCAAATTTCTATGCTGTACCCTTGATCAACAATGTGGATTTAAATTCGAATGCCCTATCATAGACATTGCACTGATAGCATTTAGGATCAAATCTTAAAATCTAAATGTGTATCGGGTTCTGGTGATCATGGTCAAAGCTTGCTCATTGAAATTATGTTGATGACTATGTTTTCAACTTGTTGTACCCTCCCCCAGATCATTCCAAAATTGTGGCATCTTTTTTTATTATTAGGAAAAACTTTAAAGAATGGCTTGTTGATAGACATAAAGGGTGAGGAAGCATATTTTTTGGTGTGAAAGCAATAAGCTTTTTGGTGGAGCTGAAAGAAGAATGATTTGATAGGTTGTTTTCCTTCTAATTATATACTTGCATCTTTCATCTCCAAATCTGTCAGGCTTCCAAATCATTTTGTGCTCATGGGTAATGGCATGCCTTAGAGTTTGATATCTTTTGTTTAAAATAGGTCGTGGCACCATTTAAAGTAAAGAGTTGTTCCAAATGGCTGCATTGTTGAACAGATTATAACCAGTGAGTATTACAAAGGTGGAAAATGGAATCCTTTTAGATATATCTTAACCGTTATGTCGATGCTTGTGTTGGATAGCCAGTGAAACAATTAAAGTCATCAGTCTGCTATGAGGTCATAATCTAATTTGATATGACTTTGTGGTTGGTGGAAATGCATTAAGTGTTTCTACGAGGTGTGTCATTTATTTGTTCTACCAGAAATTTTTGGTATTTGATTTCTCTAGTGTCAGATTAAAGAATTGGAAGGTAAAGATAGCAAAGTCTTTAGAATCTGCTCATGCTTATTTCCCTTATTAGTGATTGAGAAAACATTATCTGTGAGTTCATGGAGCATTTTAAGAATATGATAATTTATATTTTAGCTTAGGATTGGATTTGAATTTGCATTTTCTCTCTAAAATCCTTTTTCTCAGGCTGCCAGTCTGAAAGCCTGCCCCTATACTCATGCTTACATAATAATTTAATTGTTTTCCTTTTGGGTGCTCATTGTCTTCTTGAATTGGAGTTGCGATATAGGATTGAAATAACCTCAATCTTGTCTTGGCTTTTAAGGCTATCTATGGTGTCTATCTCATTCTCCTGTGAATCAAAACCAGATACTCTTCCCTTATACAAGGCCTTGGAAACTATTATTAGAAGGTGATTCAAGGAGTGTTAGTGTTTTGGCCATTATAAGTTGGTAGATATGGAAGCTTGCTGGTATTTCTTGTTGATGTTCATGGCATTGCTTGTGTGCATAATATCTGCTTCTCCCATCTACTTAGCAGTGCCAATGGGCTTGCATGTTACCTTGCTAGTGGGGAGAATTGAGCATAATGTAGTAAATTCTTTACTTCAGCCTTTGTAATTTTTCTAGTCTTTTACCATTATGGCCTTGATCCTATTCTCCCATTTTTTTATAGTAAATTTTATGGATCATCCAATAAGACAACACATGGTTTAAGTGATCTTCCACCAAAACTAATGATTAGATTTCATCAAGGTTCAAAAACTTGGTTATTTTTGGCTTTGGATGAGGCAAATTGAATTTCACTTTAGATAGTTTTGATGGTCTTGCTATCTTGGATCCAATTTCAGCGAAATAGAAAATGTCAAAAGGAAAGGAAACCATTAGGAAGAAATAAAGGGCAAGCAAGTCTAGTAAACAAATCTGACATCATTATATTATTGTGTTCTTTGTACCTTTAAGTACATTGTGGCAGTGTCATGCTGTAATAGCATATGCATGTGGTATCTATGAGTTGTATAAATAGATAGTAATAATTTTTCATACATTTTGACATGCAATATATCATCTTATTATTTAATGATGATTATGACATAAAAATTTAAGTGTTTATGAGGTTTGGACTCTATGATAGTAAAACCTATGTCACAGTTTACTGTTGTAAATTTCTTTGGGCCCTAATATCTTGATGCTTCGAAGTATTCATGGAACTTGGAAACTTCAAGCTTAATCTTGCGAGAATTCTCCTTAGAATTGGATCAAATGAAGAAATGACAAAAGATCAGCATAGGTTCAATTCCTTTTTGGACTGGGAGTATGTTTTGTATGAAACTTCAAAATTAACCTAGGTCACATCAGTACTGATGGAAACTAATAAGTTTCAGTTTTGGAGTTTTGGCTGAAACTTCAAACGATATTAGGTGCCCCCAAAGTTAGTTTATATATCTGAATATAGCTCAGTTTGTGATTTATTTATATTTTCTTTATCATTCAGCAACGCAATTTCCTAGTTACCATCGGAGAAGATGAGCAGACGTCCCCCCAGCTATCTTCAATTTGCTTAAAGGTGTTTGACCTTGATAAGATTGAGCCAGAAGGTTCAAGCACGACTACTCCTTTATGCGTCCAGATACTGCGGATATTCACCAATCAGTTTCCTGAAGCAAAGGTATTACAGATTACATATCTCTGCTTTACTTTAGTGGCCCTGTACAAAACTTTATACTTTTCCTTTCTTTCTTATGATGGTGTTATGTTTCCTTCTTTTTTTTGATTGCTGGTGTAGTGGTGCCAGTTTCATGTTTCTGTAAGTCTAATGAGTCAAAGGACTCTGCTATCTGCAGATTACATCATTTTTAGTTCTTGAGGAAGCTCCTCCAATATTACTGATTGCTATTGGTTTAGATAGTGGTTCCATCTACTGCATCAAAGGTGACATTGCACGTGAGCGTATCACACGCTTCAGGCTGCAGGTTGAGGCTGTCTCAGACAAGAGTCTCTTTTCTATCATGGGTCTTGGTTTCCGAGTTGAAGGGAGAGCTCTTCAACTCTTTGCTGTCACTCCTAGTTCTGTAAGTCTGTTCAGCTTGCATGATCAACCACCAAAGAGGCAGACCTTGGATCAGATTGGATGTGATGCTAATGCTGTTACAATGAATGATCGCCTGGTATGCATGTTTTGTTATTTTACACGATGTGTGCTTTTTTTTTTTTCCTTTTTTTTTTTGAATAAATACCTAAGTGTTGGTTATATTGGGCATTTGTTATTCATTGAGCAGGATCTAATTATTGGTCGTCCTGAAGCTGTGTACTTTTATGAAGTTGATGGGCGAGGTCCTTGTTGGGCTTTTGATGGCGAGAAAAAATTTCTTGGTTGGTTTCGTGGATACTTGCTGTGTGTTATTGCAGATCAGAGAAGCAGCAAGAATACCTTTAATGTTTATGATCTGAAGAATCGGTTGATTGCCCATAGCATGGTGGTAGGTGAGGTGTCACACTTGCTATGTGAATGGGGCTTTATTATTCTATTAATGAGTGACAAGAAGATTCTGTGCATAGCAGAAAAAGACATGGAAAGTAAGTTGGATATGTTGTTCAAGAAGAATTTGTATACTGTTGCAATCAATCTTGTACAGAGTCAACAAGCAGATGCTGCTTCCACTGCTGAAGTGCTGCGAAAATATGGTGACCATTTATATGGTAGACAAGATTATGATGAGGCTATGTCACAATATATTAACACAATTGGTCATCTGGAACCTTCTTATGTTATCCAGAAGTTTCTAGATGCACAAAGGATCCACAACCTTACTAGTTATCTTGAAAAATTACATGAGAGAGGATTAGCTTCTAAAGACCATACAACTCTTCTTTTAAACTGCTACACAAAATTGAAAGATGTTGAAAAGCTAAACAAGTTCATCAAAGATGAAGATGCTGTTGGTGAACACAAGTTTGATGTGGAAACTGCCATACGAGTGTGCCGTGCAGCTGGGTATCATGAGCATGCTTTATATGTTGCTAAGAAAGCTGAGAGACATGAGTGGTATTTAAAGATTTTACTTGAAGACCTTGGCAGATTCCATGAGGCATTACAGTATATTTCAAGCCTTGAGCCCAATGAAGCTGGCGTTACAGTGAAAGAGTATGGTAAGATTCTTGTAGAACACAGACCAGCTGAAACTGTTGATATACTCTTGAGACTCTGCATTGATGGTGGCGAATCAACAGCAAGGAGGGCCTCAAGTAGCATGCACTTACTTATGCTGCCTTCCCCAATGGACTTTATAAATATTTTTGTACATAGCCCACAATCTCTCATGGACTTCCTAGAAAAGTATATCAGTAAGGTGAAGGATTCACCTGCTCAGGTTGAAATTCACAACACCCTTTTGGAGCTATACCTATCTGACACCTTGAGCTTCCCATCAGTTTCCCAAGTAAATGGTGGTGAAGATCGTGATCTTAAAGTAACGAGTGTTGGAGAAGTGGCTAATGGGTCTGTAAAGAAGAGCAAGGAGAAATATACTGTTGAGAACAAAGATGTTGGAAAGGAAAAGGATTGTCTAGAAAGACAGCAGAAGGGTCTAACCTTGCTTAGGAATGCATGGACATCTGACATGGAGCAACCACTGTATGATGCTGATCTTACTGTTATTCTTTGTGAAATGAACAAATTCAAAGATGGTCTGTTGTTCCTGTATGAGAAGATGAAACTTTATAAAGAAGTGATTGCTTGCTACATGCAGGCCCATGACCATGATGGATTGATCATGTGCTGTAAGAAGCTAGGGGATTCAACTCATGGGGGAGATCCATCTCTTTGGGGTGATCTTCTCAAGTACTTTGGTGAGCTTGGAGAGGATTGCTCCAAAGAAGTAAAGGAGGTCTTGACTTACATTGAGAGGGATGATATATTGCCTCCAATAGTTGTTCTACAGACATTATCTAGGAACCCTTGCCTGACACTATCTGTTGTAAAGGATTACATTGCTCGAAAGCTTGAACAAGAAACAAAGCTGATCGAAGATGACCGCAAATCAATTGAGAAGTACCAGGTTAGTATTTTAAGAACATGGCAGATAAGATTTTTCTTCTAGCTTGTTATGAGCATCATATCTTCCAAGCAAAGAATTAAGAATTGCTCCAATAATAAGTTTTGGAAATTAAAATGTGAAGGGAGTGCTTCTAGAAATCACCAAAAAATTTTCCTCAGTCCTTTCTTCATGGGAGCTCAAGTAACACATACTTGGTTGCTTTGTTCCGAGAAGATAAAGAGAATGAATAAATTATTCATGCATGAGTGCTTAAAGATCAAAATTATTTTCTTGCACCAGTCATGTTATTGTTAGTGGGAATGCTTACAATTTAAAACTTTTATTTGTGACAAGCAGTTATAAAGGGATCATCTAGGTTCTGAGGGTGGCTTTATGGTATTAAATGAAGACTATGTGGTCCCTTTCTCTTAAATGATCGGTAGGCTGATCCAAGTTGCATGAAAATGTTTAAGTATGAGAAAACTTACCGATGTTGGCTATGATTCGTTTTTCCAGAGAAATGTGCTTCTGAATTAATTTTAGTATACAAGCATTAGATACCTAGACAGTTTCATTAACTCAAGCATGGAGTCCTGGTAGCAATTGATTAACGTCCTCAGAGTAACATAGGTCGATTTGCGTTGGTAGTGAAGCAAGCTTGGAAGCTTACAAATATTGCCTTCTCCTTAATGGACAAAGGTTAATGACAACAAACATCTGGCTCTTATCATGTGCTACAAAAGAAGCACTCACTGAAATTGCATTAGGATAGAAGAATAGGACCCAGTTGATGAAAGATTTCTCCATCTATCAAGATGGTGAAAAAAGATTATACATGAAAGTTATATAAAGATAACAAATATCAAAGGAAGCCTTGATCCTTCAATTCTGGAAACACCAACAATCACCGTGTATCTTACTTTTGTGTAAAAGTGAATACTGTCTGAACATTTCAAATTTCCAAATTTGGGTTAATTTAAACTCTCTGTTCTTTCTTCCTCCAAACTTCCTCTAGAGTACATGGGGTAAGATGCTTCAAATCTGCTAACCACCTTTGGTTGACTGGTAGATGCTTACCAGCTATCAATAGTTGTGACTTGTTGTGCATGGACACGTGGGAGTCAAATTTTTCAATGTGTATTGAAGTGTTTAGTTCAGCACATATTTAAGTATGTAGAAAATAATGTTTAATAAATTTAGTATGTAGAAAATAATGTTTAATAAATTTAGTGACTTATTATAAGAAATTACTAAAACATAATAAATTTGTTTAGATCAAAAGTATGAGTTGCTGGATAGGCTCAATACATGGTTGTACAGACCATACATCTATCAAGTTGGCAAGATCTTTTCCTCAGTAACAGGTCCCCTGTGGACAGGATATTTAAACAGAGGATGAAGACAAGTGAGGGAATTTCTCCTAATACCCTACTTCAAGTGCCATAATGACATAGAAGTCCCATAGGAGAAAAATGGAAAGCTCAGGGAGCAATTAGTGAGTAACACATCATCCGTGTAATCTTTTTGAGTAAGATTTGCATGATTAGTAAAGCATTTTTATTCTCTAGCTTCTAGAATAAAGTGCAGTTCTAGCATCAAATAAAAGCCTCATACAAAACAAAGTTGATGTGTGGCTTTCCTATTGCACCCACTGCTTGTACCTTAGGGTTTCAGTGATAGTTAAAAACATAAAATAGGAAACTTGGTAACTTAAGCTGTGTAACCCTTTTGTTTTAAGATATCTGTGTTGTGGAAGAATTCCTCTAAAATGATAAATTGCCATCCTCTTGTGTCTCTGCAAATTGGTTTTGGTTTAGAACATAACGTTGAGTGCATGGAAGCTGCCGCTAGCAAAGGAAGAGGCAACAACTGTTAGCTTGGTTATTGTGGTGTTTTTTTGCAGGTTGCCTCTAACTGCCTCCTACTGTATGTGACCCCTCTCTCTCTCTCTCTCTCTCTGCAGTCTGCTCCCCCATCCCCAACCTCACTTAGCTTATGCACATGGCCATGAATCATGTTGGACTCTGTTGTGTGAGAGTTGATTTACTACCCTTTGAAGTCTGTTTTGGCTCCTATGTGTAGCCCAAGCATTTGACATGTACCAAATTGCTGATTTATTGCCATGATAATTTGGAGATGGGCTTCGAGATCCCAGCTTACATCTCTAAAGATGATTATTCCAACACCTCATGGATGTGGCCAGAGAGGTGGTTAAACAATGTTAAACCATTATATTTCTTTTAAAACAATCAGACCTTCAAATCCAAGGAGTTCTTTTGAACACTAAAAGAAAAAGGAAAACCTCAAAGCAGACACTCAAAATGTTTAAGTATGATTTAATTGCTCTAGCTCTTAGTAGAAGTTTTTAACATGCTCTTTAGAGGTTCGTCCTACTTTGACTGATCTAACTTTAGCTAACAATCTAAACCTTTTTTCCCTAACACCAATAGTTTCTTAGTGCCAATAGATTTCAAAATGAATAGAAATTAATTAAAAAAATAACAAAAGGTACTATACACTATCCAGAGCAAGGATCGCCAACTTGGAATCGGGCCTTGTGCTGGCTTATCGGTGATATGAGTCGGTACGCTTCTGTACTAGGCCCGAACTGACATGGAAACGAGGGATGAACTAGGGAGGAGAAGAGAGAGGGGGGAGGATGGGAGAGAGAGGAAAGGAAAAGGAGATCAGTTGAGATGCCTGCGGTGTTCACTATAGGGCTGTAGAGGCCGCCAAGGCCTCTCGGGCTCCGCGGTCCCCCACAAGAGAAAATGAGAGCAGAGAGAGAGGGGAAGACGGCAGGAAGGCGGCCGTGGCCGTTGGACGGCCCAAAAACTCCCCATGATTGCTACGGATTCGAAATAGGGGTGACGTTCCTGTTTCATTGCTTTTTTTTAAAATATTTGATAAATAGTGAAGCTGACAATCATTTTTAAAAAAAAATGCGACGAAATAGGGGTGTTGTCCCTGTTTCGACCCTGCGGTGACCGTGGGGAGTTTTTGGGCCATCCGGTGGCCATGGTGGCCTCCATGCCGCCTTCCTCTCCTCCTCTTACCTCCTTTCACCTCTCTATCTCTATCTCTCTCTCTTCTCATATCTTGTGAAGGACCGTGGATTCTCAGAGGCCTTGGTGGCCCTCTGGTGGCCTCATCGGGCCATTGCCGGCTACCTCTGGCCTTTCTCTCTCCTTCCCTTTCCTTCTTTCTCTCTCTTCCTCTCTTTTCTTTTCCTCACTCCATTTTAATTGGCGTTCTGAATTGAATGCCCAAACAGCATCGGTTAGCTATCAGTACAGTTCGTCACACCCCGAAATGGCTGGTTCGGCAAACCCTGATCCATAGCATTCCTGCTCAACTTTGAAGTTCTTCGCAACTAGTTGCTATATCAAGGTTTCATTCTTTGGTATTGCAGGTTTTTCCAGATCATAAACCAAACTCAGTTTCCAGTTCTGAATGAATAAACTTGTAAAGTGATGATGGGGACAAAATTAGATGCTAAATAACTCAAACTAAATTTTAATATATTTTGAACATTTTCTGTGCAGTCATGCATCATGTCACTGTTTTTTGAAGCTACTGTTATTATCATAGATAACATCGGAACTGAATGAAAGCTACAGAAAAACCAGCTTTCTTGTCAATTTAACTATCAAAATTACATTTACCATGCAGTGCCCTCTTGGTCTTGCTCTATTGTTGCCTTGCCCACCTAGAAGATAATTTTATTTTTGATTGGTTAATGAACTATCCTTCTAATAAAATCTGAAAAATCAAAATAACCCACAAAAAGTTCACAAAAAAGAAATAGAAATATGTAGTCATAGTTTCAGAATACTGGTAGACAAGACTTGCTGGATAGGATTGCATGTGCATGGATAGAAGTTTTAAGAGATGGTTGAGAATTGGTGTGGCAGTTACTTTCAATCATAATTGATAATGTGTGTGAAATTAAGTGGGTAACCTGGTTTGAGATTTATTTTAGGAGAATTATTTTACAATTGAAGCATGATCCATGAGGGCTTTGTATCACCAGCTCTTAACCTGACATCAGCCTTCCAATGATTTATTTTGGTCAGTCATTTTCAGCAAGAAACATGGATGTTATGAAACCTAAAAAATTAATTGTGGGAAAAAAAACTGCTTATGCAATTTCAGCTTGTTTATTGACTTGAACACTTGAATTCCCTCATCTTGGAAATAATTTAGGTCTAGTGGGGAGGCAAGATTTGATATTGGTATATTCAGTCTTTGGAGGCATGTATGATTACACTTACAGGCCAAAAACTTTATCAAGTACATTCTGATGGATGATAAGTGCTAAGGCAAACCATTACTGGATGAAGATTGTTGGAGAGCTGAACTGGCACTGCTTTCATTTGATAGTATCTGCAGGTACGGTAGAATTTGTCTAGAAGGTGGAGAGGAAAAGGCATTCAGAAAAATGTATCATCTGACGATTTTACTTTTAAGGTTCATCTCAATTGTTTTCTTCCTGTTCGCAGCTGAATTGTTTGTTTCATTAAATGATTATTTGCAAAGCAGAGAAGTGTGATAGCCCGTCTTTTCAGAGAGGTTACGGTGAAATAAACAGTGATTGGTATCAAATTTGTTATAACTCTTCTTCAAGGAACCTGGGGGTGAACAGAAACACATGGCTAGTTGTTAAGATTGAATGCAGGGGGAATATGACATTTGGTTTCTCTAACAACGACTAACAGATGGTAAGAGATATAGCATGTTTTATTATAGTTTTCCTGCATTGCTTATTGCTTCATAAGATTTTGGCTTTTCCTGGTTTGCCTGTTTCTGGGAGATTTTTATTTCTGGATAATCTCCAGAGTGGAATAGGCTGATTATACCCAGTCTGTACTGTGGAAAGACTGGAAGCTATTTTTCAGCTTGCTTGTGTGAGTTTCTCTGTTTATACTGATAACTCTGGCACTATCGTTGCAACTCTGATTTCAGACTTGGTTAACCTTTTGAAGAAGTTGTGGGGCTTCATGCTGCATGCCACCTTAAAGGAAATGTGAAGTACAATACTAGGATGTAGTTTTAGGGGTTTATATTGGGTTGGAGGAATAGTTTAATGTAATCTGATTTGCATTAGGGTATCAGTATATAGAGCTCTGCTGAATTATTTGATGTGGATTAAGGCTGAATCTCAAGCAAAATATGTCATTTACTTCCTTTTCTTTAGTTTCGGAAACATGGGAGGATGCTTTGGTTCTAAAATGAAAATGGCGCATTCACCATATCTTTTGTTATAGTACAGTAAAAATGCATAGACTTTGTACCTGTGGCAAGGAAATTGCAAATCTTTCCCCCTTCTGGGGTACGGGGTTGTTTATTATGTCAGCCTTGGTTTGCACCGTTAACTTCACAAATTGCTGGATCATTCTTTATTTTGTATACATTAGCTAATATCAGGGCTTGCCTTTTACTTATATCAGTGCTTGCATTTTACTTGCATGAGTTTCATGGCTGTCAACATTTAAATGACTTGACAAACAAAACCTGTTTTCTTTTTAACTAAAATGCCTGTGCTGCTCCATTATTATTTATGGATTTTATGTTTACATATTTTGATATGCAGGAAGATACTGCTTCAATGAGGAAAGAAATACAAGATCTTAGGACTAATGCAAGAATTTTTCAACTTAGCAAATGTACAGCCTGCACCTTCACCCTTGATCTTCCTGCAGTACATTTTATGTGCATGCACTCATTTCACCTACGCTGCCTTGGAGACAATGAGAAAGAATGCCCAGAGTGTGCACCAGAATACAGATCCATTTTAGAAACTAAGAGAAATTTAGAGCAAAATGCCAGAGACCAAAATTGGTTTTTCCAGCAGTTGAAGAATTCAAAGGATGGATTTTCTGTGATAGCAGACTATTTTGGCAAGGGCGTAGTGAGCAAAACTGGTACTGATCCACCGCAAGTTCCCTCATCAGGCGGTACCTAACATGTCGCATATTGTAACATGCTGGTTGTAATGTTTCTGTCATCATCAATGTGTATATCTGAACTGATTTGGCAAAACACTTGAATTCCTCGCGAAGGTTGGGAGCTGGTGAAGCTTTGATGTTTCTTGACCTTAGCACCATCTGGGCTGCTGTTGTTTCTTGATGATGAGATGAGATCAATGTATATGTGGTTATTAAGAACGGGCCTTCATGGAGATAAGCTATATAGCAACTGAACTGGATCGCCAGTGAGGAAAAATGAGAAAGGAATAGTTAGCATGAAAAACACTTTTCTGACAATTATTACATGAGAAGGATTTGAGGAGTTTTCACTTTCTTATGCAATCAGTAGCGTCAAGAACAATGGAGTTTTATATAGTTCTATTCCTGTAGAATGCTCTGTTCTGATTTCCGATTTGAAACGGTTTTCCATTCGCCATGTAATTTTGTGGATAATTGCTAATGCTATGAAAATGTTATATCATCTACTCTCATCCAGGCTTATGCATTGCTTCACTTTTCATTTTTCCCGGATTTGAAGAGTTGAGATGGCACCCTTTCTTATTACTTGTTTTGATCTTTATGTCCTGTAATTAAAGTTTGTTTAAGTAGGTGTTCTTTTTCTTAATTTCAATATTTTGCTTGCAGGGGGTGGTGTAGCTCTGCGGACACCATCCGCGGTGATTGGTTTAACATGGGATTGGAGCGAAAAATTTTTTTCTTTTCGGATGCTATGCTCCGGTTCCGTGGGAAAGCTAATCACCGTGGTTGGTATCCGCAGCTACACTGCCTGTGGTGTAGAAAGAATTTGTAGAAAGAATTTTTCTATCATCTAAATTAATGGGCCTGCGTGGTTGGTTACTCGAAGAAATCTCTTTTAGTTTTCTTTTTGGTTTTAATGTCGTTTAAGAGAAGTAACAACTATTATTTTTTTTCTTTTACGGGTAATCTATCTTGGCAGATTCTCTGTGTGTCACCCACCAAACTAGTCCTCCTTGGAGAGAAATTTACACATTTTTCTTCACAGATGTCAAAAGTAGGTAATTTTTGTAAATGTTTATCTCCCTTCATCTTATACCCTGGAACAGGAAAGCTGGACACAGAGGAAGGCAGGAGCCACTTAATTCAACCTCTTGTGCTTCTTGAAATGGCAGGAGCCACTTCACAGATTCTCGTGTTTCTTATTTGAAAGATTTTTTTTTGGTACCTAATTGTCATAATAGAATAGACTAAGAAGCTTGTTTATCTAGCTTCGAAAAGCTATTGTTTAGCTTATCCTTCTCCTTCCAGAGCACTTCCCAAATAACGTTCCCAAACACTTATTTTTCCTACGAATTTTCCATTTTTTTTAAAAAAAAATCAGAACTTCCCAACGTTTTCTGTCTGAAAAATACTATTCATGACCCCCCAAAAAAAAAAAAAAAAAAAAAACTAGTCATGCAATTACCCTCTCATAAATGCCTTGCAATCACAAGGAGGAACCGTACATGCTAAGGAGTTCATTGTCTAATCAGCATTTTATTTGTCACCATGTGAAGGAGACTTGCTTGGATCCTTTTGGTGAAGACCGAACCGCCCAATCAATAATCATGCTGTTATACTCCCCCAAATCTGTAGAGAATCAAATCATACAAGTGCAAGATGGCACCAGCGAGGTTTAGTAAGAATGGTGGGTTCCATAAGCATTGGTCCTGTGAGTTTGGCCCAGGGTTTGGCGGGAATGTACGTGATGCTCCGAGCGAATACCAATAGCAAAGAGGAGACAATGCCTGATACAAGATGATGGAACATGTTCTAGTTTTCCTTACTGTTTTTCTTTTCTTTTTTTTTTTGGCAAAAGAGGTGGAAGTCATTTCTCCCTCGGTATTTATATTTAAGAAAAAGGTTTACATGCAAGATTACAAGAGTTGTGCAGGAAAGTGCAAGTATTTTCCCCCTCTATTTCACGTATCTCAACTAGCATAGAAGATATGGCCAAAATCTCTTGATGTACCAAAGGGCCATAACGAAGTTTCCTCTTGAATAATCGGTTGGTATGCGCCTCGACATGACGTCATATCAAGGGCCTGAGAACCATAAATTAGTTGATATGGCATGGGTGATGGAAGGCTTCATCCTATCATTGAGAGCCATGCTACTCGATGGAACCCACGATTTCCTCATACCTTCCTTGTAGTCGAGTGCATTTGTGAATAGAGCTTGCTTATTTGTATGGTCCCAGCATTTCTAGTCCAGTCCATTATCAAGGAAATCACCATCTTAGCTACCATGGGAGCAGCAACAGCATGGAATGAAATGTTCTGTTGTTCTTCTCCTTCCACAAGTACCATTGCAAGATGGTAATTATGATATCTAGGGCTAGATAATTATCCTCTTGATAATATGCCTGCCTCCAAGTATGCTAGAGATCAAGAGTTCCATCGTTGTTACAGTATGACATGCATGCTATTGGTCTCGTTAGGCCTTTCTTTGTTAAGATGTCACTAATCAGAAGATTGTTATTGTAGCATAGCCAGTTAAATATCTTATATTTTTCTGAGATCGGCAGCTTCTATATTATTTTTTCCAAGTGGAAAACAATGCCTCCATGCAATAAGAAAAGATAGTATTTGGACACTGAAAATACCTATTTATTATTCCATATCCAAGTCTTTCTGTCATCCTCTGCATTTAGCTGGACATGTATAATGACATTGTTCAAATCTTGGAGCTCAATTTGAGCAATATGGAGTATTGGGGATCCAAAGTTCTATACATTGTTTGGTTCCCCCATGAATGCAGTAATGCAAATAGGCCTAATTGTGAGTAGAGAAATAGAGGTTTGGGAGGGTTGAGTGCAAGGATTTCTTATTTGCCCATCAATCATGCCTGAATGAGGTTAATGACCCATTACCGGCCAATGTGTGGAGAGTGATTGAACTAGCTTGGTCAGTGACAAATGCCCTACTAGAATGGTGAAGAATTGCTTGAGGTGTAGGGTAACAAGAGGTTAGATGGTGACCTAGAATAATATAGTTTGAATTAGCCTTTTCTAGGACTATCTTCATCGGTATAAAATCACCCTACCATTTCAGAAGCAAAGCTTGATTTAGCATCTCCTAGTGTCTTTGGTCGGTAGATGAGCTTTCAATTTGCTAGGTGTTTGAGTTTGCTATCTTCCCTATGAACACCCCATAGGTCTTGCATTTCTTGTTAATGGTGTTGATGATTGAAGCAGGTATTTATAGAATGGACATTTAATAAATAGAGATAGCTCTGAAGATAGAGTTAACTAAGACTAATCTTCTTGATAAAAAGAGGACTTTGCACTTCCAATCGGTAAGTCTTTGCTTGACATTGTCTAGTAGAAATCTCCAATCGGACTATCTTAATGACTTTCTATAAATTGGGATTTTGAGGTAGGGTACTACCAGCTTAGTTGGTTAGCATCTGTTGGTGCAGAATTTGGTTGACGCTGGATCGAGCTGGAGTGGAGGAGGATGAGATCGTCGTCGGTGACCTACAAAATAAAGTTTCGTCTAGAGTTGGTGGTGGTGGCTTCAATAGGATCCTTCGATGATCAAGTCAGCTCTTCTGACCAACAGAAATGGAGTGCTCAGGAATGAGAAGTAAGCTTTGAGCTTTAAAGGAGAGAGGAGAGCTTAGAGAAAACATATCTGGAGGATCCCTTTTATAGACAGAGCTTGAATGATGGTGATGCCGTTAGACTAGTAGTGGCGACCATGCCGTAGGAGTCCGACTGAAGGAGGAGTTCGGAGGGAATTCGACTTCCATAGAAGTTCGAAGGGAGTTCGGCTTCCGTAGGAGTCCGACTGAAGGAGGTGTTCGGAGAAAATTTGGCTTTCATAGGAGTTCGGCTTCCATAGAAGTCCGACTGAAGGAGGAGTTCGGAGGAAATTTGGCTTCCGTAGGAGTTCGAAGGAAGTTTGGCTCCCGTAAGAGTCTGATTGAAAGAGGAGCTCGAAGGGAGTTCAGCTTCCGTAGGAGTCCGACTGAAGGAGAAGTTCGGAGGAAATTCGACTCTTGTAGGAGTTCAAAGGGAGTTCGGCTTCCGTAGGATTCCGACTGAAGGAGGAGCCCGGCAAGAAGTTTGGCTTTCGTAGGAGTCCGACTGAAGGAGGAGTTCAAAGGGAATTCAGCTTTCGTAGAAGTTCGACTTCCATAGGAGTCTGACTGAAGGAGGAGTTCAGAGGGAATTCGACTTCCGTAGGAGTTTCAGAGGGAGTTTGGCTCTCGTAGGAGTCCGACTGAAGGAGGAGTTCGGAGGAAATTCGACTCTCGTAGGAGTTTAGAGGGAGTTCAGCTCCCATAGAAGTTCGACTGAAGGAGGAGACCTCGGAGGGAGTTCTGCTTCCGTAGGAGTCCGACTTGAAGGAGGAGTTCGGAGGAAATTCAGCTCCCATAGGAGCTCGGAGGAAGTTCGGCTCCCATAGGAGTCCAATTGAAGAAGAAGTTCGGAGGAAATTCAGCTCCCATAGGAGTTCGAAGGAAGTTCGGCTCCCATAGGAGTCCGATTGAAGAAGAAGTTCAGAGCAAATTCGACTTCCATAGGAGTTCGACTTCCGTAGGAGTCCGACTGAAGGAGGAGCTCGCTCCTGTAGGAGTCCGATTGAAGGAGTTTGGAGAGAATTCGACTTTTGTTGGAGTCCGACTGAAGGAGAACCTCGAGGAAAGTTCGACTTCCATAGGAGTCTGAACTGAAGGAGAAGCTCAGAGAAAGTTTGGCTCCTGTAGGAGTACGATTGAAGGAGAACCTCGGAGGGTGTTCAGCTTCCGTAAGAGTTCAACTGAAGGAGGTCGGGGTCAACTCCCATAGGAGCTCGATGAAGGAGAACGTCGTTGTGAGAGAATCTTCGATTGGAGCTCTTCCACGATATTGGGCTAAGCATCAGGCTGGACTTTGGTAGGAGTGATGTTTATCCCTAATAATAGTCCCTCCACTCTCGAGTTCGAAGTTCGAAGGAAGGAAGTACCAAAATAGGTGACTGTCGAAGTCTCTTTTTCGAGCTTTACATCCATTGAGACTGAAGCTCAGATGAGATCTCATCTCCTATTGACATCGCGATCGAAGCTTATCAAAATCGGGAGATCTTATCTTTGACATTGAAATCGAAGCTCATGAAAGATCTTGTCTTTAGCCGAGGCTGACGTTGAAGTTGAAGCTCATGGGAGATCTTGTCTCCAGTGGTCGGGGTTGAAGGAGATCTTTTCTTCTATTGGTGAAAAGTTTGAAGCTCGAAAGAGATCTTATCTCTAGTCGAGGTTGAAGGTGGAGCTCGGGGGAGATCTTATCTTCCAAGTGGTTGGGGTTGAAGAAGATCTTTTCTTCTATTGATGTAGACTTTGAAGCTCGAGAGAGATCTTATCTCTAGTCGAGGTTGAAGGTGGAGCTCGGAGGAGATCTTATCTCCGACCAAGATTGAAGGTGGAGCTCGGGCGCTCGGAAGAGATCTTGTCTTTGGCCGAGGTTGATCCGATATCTGATCGAGGTTGGCTCGAAGGAGATCTTATCTTCTATTGACGTAGACTTTGAAGTCCGATCTTCAACTTTGCTCGTATTAGGATGAGGTTCTCCTCCTATTTTTAATGGACTGTGGGGGCACATAAGGACCGTTGTCAGGGCCTCTCCCTCCATCTCGTCTAAAATGAACGAGGCCTTCGACTTTGCTCATGTTAGGATGAGGTTCTTCTTCTATTCCTAACGGACTATGGGGGCACAAAAGGGCCATTGTCGGAGCCTCTTCCTCCATCTCATCTAAAATGAATGAGGTCTTCGACTTTTGCTATGTCAGGATGAGGTCCTCTTCGGGCTATGGGGGCACAAAAGGGCCATTGTCAGGGTCTCTTCCTCCATCTCGTCTAAAATGAATGAGGCCTTCGACTTTGCTCACGTTAGGACAAGGTCCTTTTCTCCTATTTCTAATGGACTGTAGGGGCACAAAGGACCGTTGTCGGAGCCTCTCCCCCCATCTCATCTAAAATGAATGAGGTCTTCGACTTTGCTCACGTTAGGATGAGGTCCTCCTCCTATTTTCTAATGGACTATGGGAGCACAAAAGGGTCATTATCGGGGCCTCTCATTCCATTTCGTCTAAAATGAATGAGGCCATCAACTTTGCTCACGTTAGGATGAGGTTCTCCTCCTGTTCCTAACATGACCACTTTTGCTCATTTTTTTCCTATCATCACGTAATTCTTGTACCAGAAAATAATAATGCTGAAATGAAGGAGTTTTATTGAAGAAAAATTACTGGTAATACATCCTCAGATTTTTTGAGTTTCAAAGTCGTGGAAGCACTATTCCTCCGAGCTCCTTCAGACGATAAGTTCTGGGCCCGACAACCTCCACCACTTCATACGGATCTTCCTAATTTGGAGTGAGCTTTTCCTGGTTTTGAGGCTGAGAGATGGTGACTCGTCGAAGCAATAAGTCTCCCACTCTAAACATCTTACTTCCGACTCTGGAGTTGTAGTACCAGGCCACTTTTCATTTGTAAGCTGCAATCCGGACGTAGACTTCCTCCCTCTTCTCTTCCAACAAGTCGACGTTGACTCTGAGGTCCTGTGGATTGTGCTGCTCATTGAAGGCCACGACCCATGCTGACGGGAGCTTAAGTTCAATCGGGATAACTGCCTTCATGCCAAAGGCCAAGGCAAATGGAGTTTCTCCAGTTAGCAGCCTTTACGTGGTTCGGTACGTTCAGAGGATGTGATAGAGTTCGTCCATCCAGGCCTCCTTTAGTCTATCGAGCCTTGTCTTGATGTCTTACAGCAGAGTCCGATTGGTCACCTCAGCTTTTTCATTGGTCTGCAGGTGAGCTACCGATATGAAGTGGTGGAAGATATTTAGATTTTCACAGAACTCGACAATCCTTCCTCCAGCGAACAGTCGCCCATTATTGGTTATAAGAGCTCAGGATAGATTGAACCGACAGACTATCGACTTTCAGATGAAGTTCTGTACCTTGGTCTCGATAATCTTCGCCAGTGGTTCAGCTTCGACCCACTTAGTAAAATAGTCGATGGCGATCAGGATGAACTTCCGCTGTCCGGATGCTGTCGAAAAAGGATCAAGTATGTCCATTCTCCATTGCGCAAATAGCCAAGGTGCACTTAGCGGGGCAAGCTCGAAGGCCGACTGTCTTTGCACGTTTGCGTTCTTCTGATAGTGGTTGCATTTTTTAACATACTCCATAGAATCGTGAAACAAGGTTGGTTAATAGTACCCTTACCGAAGTAGTTTTTACGATAGGGACTTGGCTCCTATGTGACTTCCGTAGAGTCCCTCGTGTACCTCTCATAATGCGAGGTCGACCTCTGAAGATCGGAGACATCTTAGCAGCGGGAGAAAGTACGATCTTATACAACCTGCCCTTGTACAAAACATAGTGGAAGGCTTGATTCCTGAGTTTCCAAGTTTCTTTTGGGTCATGAGGAAGGACCCTCTTCTTGAGGTAGGCAACCAACGGGTCAATCTAGCTTGGCACGAATTCTGCCTGCAGAATGACCTAGGATTCCTCTGGGCTTGGGCACTTCAGAGTCTCCAAAAATATCTTTTTAGGTAGTTCGACTGGGGCTGAAGTGGCCAACTTAGAGAGAAGATCGGCTTTTGTATTTTCTGCCCTTGAAATTTATCGAATGCCAAAATTGTCGAAGGTCGGAGTCAAATCCTTCATTTTCTCAAGGTATTTCATCATGCTTTCCTCCCGTACCTCTTAGCTGCCATTAGTTTGGCCGACCACCAGCTGGGAGTCGCTATAGACTTGAAGCCGATTTATTTTTAATTTTCTTACTATTTTTAATCCAACGATTAACGCTTTATATTCGGTCCCATTGTTGATCACAGAAAACTCAAAGCATAGTGCGTACTCGATGACGACTCCCTCAGGGTTGACCAAGATCAATCCCGCACCAGCTCCAGTAGAGTTGGATGAACCATCCACATGCAGAGTCCAAAAGCCTTTGGAAAGGTCGGCACTTTACTCGGAGAGGTTCGACCATGATAATGGGGCACCGATCTCGCTCTGTTCAAGCTCGGCTTCTACTGGAATGATGCACTTTACTACAAAATCTGTCAATATTTGAGATTTGATCGATGGTTGGGGTCGATAGTTGATGTCAAATTTTGTGAGCTCAATCGCCCATTTTGCAATTCTCCCAAAAGTGCTCGTTTGATGAAGGACTGCTTTTATTGGTTGGTCCGTGAGGACCGTTATGGTGTGCCCCTGAAAATAAAATCGGAGTCTTCTGACAGCAATGAGAAGAGAGTAAGTCAATTTTTCTAGCCTAGAGTACCTGATCTCTACATTTCTCAGGACTCGGCTTATGTAGTAGATCGATCGTTGCACCTATGCTTCTTCCTTGATCAAGACTGTCGCCAGGACCGTCGGAAAGACTGCTAGGTACAGAAATAATTCCTCTCTTGATTCGAGCTTTGCTAGCAATGGGGGTGAGCCGAGGTAGTTTTTGAGCTTCTCAAGCATCCGTTGGCACTCCGCCGTCCAGTAGAAGTTCTTTTCCTGTCGGAGAACTCGGAAGAAGGGCATGCATTGCTCGGCTGATCTCGAGATGAAGCAGTTTAAGGATGCCACTTTTTCAGTCAGGCGTTGAACTTCTTTGACCATTTTCGGAGTAGTCATCTTCTGAATGGCTCGAATTTTCTCAGAATTTGCTTCAATCCTGCGTCTCGATACCATGAACCTCAGAAATTTTTTGAAGATCACACTAAAGACGCACTTGGTCGGATTCAATTTCATCTTGTGCTTCTTGAGTGCACTGAAGGTCTCTTCAAGGTCAACGAGATGGTCTGTAGAAGCTCGACTTTTGACGAGCATGTCATCCATATACACCTCTATGTTGCGATCGATCTGCTCTTTGAAGATCTTATTGATCAGACGCTGGTATGTTGCTCTTGCATTTTTGAGTCCAAAAGATATGACCCTATAACAATAAAGACCACGATCAGTAACAAAAGCGGTCTTCTCCTCGTCCTCAAGCACCATCCATATCTGATTATAATTGAAGAAGGCATCCATGAAGGTGAGGAGCTCGTGGCCTAAGGTCGCATCCACCAGTTGATCAATCCTGGCTAAAGGTTAGCTGTCTTTTGGGCAGGCTTTGTTCAGCTTTTTGGAGTCAATGAACATCCTCCACTTGTTGTTCATCTTTTTGATGAGGACCACGTTTGAGACCTAGATTGGATAATTAACCTCTCGGATGAATCCGACTTTGAGGAGCTTGTCTACTTCTTCGATGATTGCTTTCTGCCTCTCTGGGGAATGGTGGCGCATCTTTTCTTTTATCGATCGATGCTTCGGATCAATGGCTAGCCGATGTTTCATGATCTCGATGTCGATTTTTAGTATGTCTGCTGAGATCAAGGCGAAGATGTCCACATTTCTCCTGAGGAAGGCAATGACTTGCTTTCGAACCTCGTCTACCAAGTTGGAGCCGATCTGCACCGCATGCTCCATATTTCCATCATTTAAGGGTACAGAGATGAGGTCCTCCATAGGCTAGCCTCGCTCCTTAGTGAGGTCATCGCGGACATCCAGTCCGTTAATAAGATAAGGATCGGACCATTCTTCCTTATGTAGGATGATTGAGTAGCAGTGCCTCACCAGAGCCTGATCTCCCCTAACCTTTTCAATTATGTGACTTGTTGAAAACTTCATCTTCAAATAATAGGTTGATACCACAGTCCGAAGTGCATTTAGACCAGATCGGCTGAGAATAGCATTGTAAGCGGATGGAGTTCTCACGACTAGAAAATCGACTTATGTTTTAGCCATTTTCGGGTGTTGCCCTGCAGTCACATCCAAAGTTATTATGCTCTCGACTGGTACGGCATCATCAGTGAATCCTATCAGTGGAGAGTTCATAGGCCCCAAGCGGTCATCGGATAAGGACATTTTCGAGAAGGCATCATAAAATAATACGTCAGTCGAGCTTCCATTATCCATCAAAATATGGTGTACATCATAGTCGACAATGTTCAAAGAGATTACAACTGCATCATTGTATGGAAACTGGACCCCCTGTGCATCCACCTCGGTAAAAGTCACAGGTTCCTCGGCCCTCCATCTCTTGACTGATCCCTCAAATCCGCTGGCCTCTCCTTACTGAAGTCCCTCCGAGATGGTATTGATGATGTCGAGAGGCAGTCGCTCTTCTTGTTGGTCCTCCCTCCTTAGTGATTCAGGCTGCGGTAATATCCTCGGCCGATCTTCTCACCCTATAGGCCATCTCCATAGGAATCGGCCAAGTTTGCCTCGTCTAATGAGCTCTTCAATCTCGTCCTGGAGTTTGATGCACTCCTCAATGTCGTGATCGTAGTCATGATGATAAAGACATAACTTATTAGGATTGTGCTTGCTGGGATGAAAATGCATTCTCTTCGATCTTGAAAGTTATTTTCTGATTTTCATCAGTACTTAGATTTTTGGAGCGTTAAGGGGGGCATAGTTGTGAAATATTCGTTGGGGAGAACCTCGGTGCACCCTTTTGTCGGAGCTTTCCTGCCTCTGAGCCTGGGGGGGAGTTCAGACTCGCTTGCGCCTGGAAGGAGTCCAGAAATGCGACTGAGCTTCACTTGGCATTCCTTCTTCGATGGGCCTGCTCGGCTCGTCGATTCACCGCTCACCATAGGCTTCATCGTCCTTGACCTTGAAGGCTTCTTCAGCCTGGGCATAACCTTCAGCCCGAGCTAGCATGTTAGCAAAGTCTTTGGGGTACTTCTTTTTCAAGAAAAATAACAAATCATTCTTTTGGAGGTCGCCCTTAAGAGCGGCCATGGCGACTGATTGGTCTAGATTCTGGACCTCTAATGCGGCAGCATTAAACCGGGTGACATAAGTTCGGATGGATTCTTCTTTCTTTTGCTTGATGGTCAGCAGAAAATTCGAACCTCGGCATGGTCGTCGACTGTTGATGAAGTGGGCTGCAAACTGATGGTTCATCTGATCAAACGATCAGATGGTACTCGGTTTAAGCATCGAGTATCAGTTCCTTGTGGCTCCCTTGAGGATGGAGGAGAAAGTCTGACATAAAATAGTATCTAACATGCCATGGAGCAACATCATTATCCGTAAGGCTTCTAGGTGGTCAACCAGATTGGTGGTCCCGTCGTAACTCTCAAACTGCGAGAGCTTGAAGTTCGGTGGGATGGTTCCTGCATAATTTTTTATGAAAAAGGAGGATCAATACAAATATCATTACCGTGTGAGGAGTGAGTGTGACGGAGCTCTTCAATTCGTCGGCTCATTTCTAAGAGCCTTTGATCCAAGAGATCTTCACGATCATTGATCTTCAGGATTTTTTGATGAAATGGGTGCGAAACATCCCCTTGGATCAAGTCATGGTCCGAGCAGGGGCCCTCCATCCTCTGCTTCTCCTTTTCAGAGATCAAAGGTCGGGTGGCCTAAGTCGACCATTCTTGAATCGGACCATAATGCTTCGGAGAATCCTGCGCTGACCGAACTGATGCCGGGGCCTGCTAATGCATGGCATGCATTACCTTCACCAGGCCATGAACCTACTGGACAAGCAGGTTGAACTGCTCCACATTTACCGCGGCTACAGGTGGAACCTGAGTTACTAGGGCTGAAGCGGGAGCAGGTGGATCTGAATGAGATCGGACCATGGAGGTTGCCGATCGCTGGGTCGAAACTCTTCTGAGAGGCATTTTCTTTCGAGAAAGAACTTTAGAGAGGAAGAAGGAAGATCTCTGGAGAGGAAAGAGAGAGGTCGTCGCTGAGCACTCCTTTTAAGAACAAGAAAATCTCAAGAACAGAGGTGCCCTTCCTCTAGCGCCAATTCTATTGGTGCAGAATTTGGTTGATATCGGATCGAGCTAGAGTGAAGGAGGACGAGGTCACCGTCGGTGACCTACAAAATAAAGTCTCGTCCGAAGTCGGTGGTGGTGGCTCTGGTAGAACCCTCCCATGATCAAGTCAGCTCTTCTGACCAACAGAAATGGAGTGCTCAGGAATGAGAAGTGAGCTTTGAGCTTTAGAGGGGAGATGAGAGCTTAGAGAAAATATATCTAGAGGATCCCTTTTATAGACGGAGCTTGAATGATAGTGACGACCATACTGTTTGGTAGCGGGCCGCTCGAAGCCGCATGAGGTTTGGTATGGAGAGAGAGGTATCGTCAGGCTGGTGGTGGTGACTATGTCATCCGACCGAGGGTCGCTTGGAGCTTGTTACGGAGAGAGCGATATCGCCAAACTGGTAGTGACGACCATGTCGTCCGATCGTGGGCCGTGTGGAATTTGTTACGGAGAGAGCGCTATCGCCAGACTGATAGTGGCGGCCATGCCATCCGATCGTGGGCCGCGTGGGACTTGTTATGGAGAGAGCAGTGTCGCCAGACTGATAGTGGCGACCATGTCATCTAGTGGAAGCATGCATTTGAGATCTGATTGCAAGAGCAATCCGAAATGAGGTTGGCTCCGGTAGGCACCCGACTGTAGGAGCATGCCGGAAGGAGGTCGGCTCTTAGAGGAATTCGACTGTAGGAGCGATCCGAAAGGAACCCGACTTTAGGAGCAAGTCAGAAGGAGGTCGGCTCTTAGAGGAATCCAACTACAAGAGTGATCCAGAAGGAGTTTGGCTCCTGGAGGAGTCCGAACTGTAAGAGTGATTCGAAAGAAGTTCGGTTCCTGGAGGAGTCTGACTGCAGGAGCGATCTGGAAGGAGTTTAGCTTCTGAAGAAATTTGATTGCAAGAGCGATCTAGAAGGAGTTTGGCTATCGTAGAAGTCTGAAGGAGGAGTTCGAAGGAAATTCGGCTTTCGTAGGAGTTTGGAGAGAGCTTGGCTCCCGTAGGAGTTCGGAGGAAATTTGGCTCCCATAGGAGTTCGGCTCCCGTAGGAGTCCGACTGAAGGAGGAGCTTGGAGGAAGTTTGGCTTTCATAGGAGTGACTGAAGGAGGGGCTTGGCAAGGAGTTCGACTCCCATAGGAGTCTGACTGAAGGAGGAGTTCGAAGAAAATTCATCTCCCATAGGAGTTCGGAGGGAGTTTGGCTCCCATAGGAATCCGACTGAAAGAGGAGTTCGGAGGAAATTTGGCTCCCATAGGAGTTCGGAGGAAGTTTGGCTCTTGTAGGAGTTCGATTGAAGGAGGAGCTTGGAGGAAGTTTGGCTCCCATAGGAGTCCGACTGAAGGAGGAGTTCGGAGGAAATTCGGCTCCCGTAGGAGTTCGGAGGGAGTTCGACTCTCATAGGAGTTCAACTGAAAGAGGGGCTTGGCAAGGAGTTCGGCTTCCATAGGAGTTCGATTGAAGGAGAAGTTTGGAGAAAATTCAGCTTCCGTAGGAGTTCAGCTCCTGTAGGAGTCCAACTAAAGGAGGAGTTTGGAGGAAATTCAGCTTTCGTAGGAGTTCGGAATGAGTTCGGCTCTTGTAGGAGTCCGATTGAAGGAGAAGTTTGGAGGGAATTCAACTTCTATAGGAGTTCAGAGGGAGTTCGGCTCCCATAGGAGTCGGACTGAAGGAGTAGTTTGGAGGAAATTCGACTCCCATAGGAGTTCGAGGGAAATTCGACTTCCATAGGAGTTCGGAGGGAGTTCGACTCCCATAGGAGTCTGACTGAAGGAGGAGTTCGGAGAAAATTTGGCTTCCATAGGAGTTCAAAGGAAGTTCGGCTCCCGTAGGAGGCCAACTGAAGGAGAAGCTCGGAGGAAGTTTGGCTCCCTTAGGAGTCCAACTGAAGGAGGAGTTCAGAGAAAATTTGGCTCCCATAGGGGTTCGAAGGGAGTTCGACTCCCATAGGAGTTCGACTGAAGGAGGAGCTCGGAGGAAGTTCGGCTCCCGTAGGAGTCCGACTGAAGGAGGAGCTCGGTAAGGAGTTCGGCTTCCATAGGAGTCTGACTGAAGAAGAAGCTCGGAGGGAGTTTGGCTCCCGTAGGAGTCCGATTGAAGGAGGGGCTCGGTAAGGAGTTCGACTCCTATAGGAGTTCGACTGAAGGAGAACCTCGGAAGGAGTTCGGCCATTGTGAGAGAATCTCCAATTGGAACTCTTCCACGATATTGGGCTAAGCATCAGATTGAACTTCGGTGGGACTGGAATTTATCTCCAACAGCATTCAAGGAGTGAAGCATATCCCACACTTTTACACTAAGAAGACCCAATCCAATCAGCTATGCCTTGTCAAAGTTGATCTTTAGTTCAGAAAACATCTCAAAATAATATAGGTTGAACTTTATCATGTTAAGTTGTTCTTTGGGGCTTGACAAAAAATCACCATGTCGTCTGCATATTGGAGACATTGGACCATGGTAGTTAAATCCTCAATTTGGACCAATTCTGGCAATGAGATTTTCCAAAGATGTTAGCATTATGATATTATTAATTATGTCAGTGATTGTAATGAATAAGAAAAGAAGAGAGGATTACCTTATTTGAGTCCTTTTTTATTGGAGAACTAGTTTCCCATTGTTTTGTTGATGATAATAGGTGAGCTTGCTATTTTGAGGAGGTTCAACGTCTAAGCTATCCATTTTGGTCCAAAACCTCTTTTCTTCATTAACTCAAATAGGAAATCTCATGATATATCATCAAAAACCTTTTTAAAGTCAATTTTAATGAAAGCCAATTTGGATTTCATTATGGTGCAATGGCTTAATATCTCTATAGCTATAGCTATGATGTAGCTTTCAAATATGGATCAGCCATTGGCAAAGGCTGTTCGAGAGGGAACTACTATATTGTTGGTGACTTTACTTAATCTAAGCAATAGTAGTTTTGAGAGGATCCTAATGATTGCATTTTCTAAACTGATGGGTCTAAAATCTTTCACCATGGTGCTCTTACTTTTCTTTGGCATGTGAACAATATGAGAGTAGTTTAGTTTTGATAAATCAGCTTGAGCTATCGTTTACTGCTTTAAAAAAAATTATTAGATACTTTTTAAAAACCCCTAGTGATGTGTAGTTATTGGTAGCATCAAAATTAACTCTACTCACTACGTAGTTAGAATGAGTCGAGATCGTATCCTCAGAAATTTTGTGCTAAATTGAGATTGCGAAATAAAAGAAAAAAAAATTTATTTTGATTTAAAAAAATAAATTATTCTAAAATTAATGTAATTAAAAAATAAAGATCTCAGAAGTTGAATTAATTTTGCACTTTTTTTTCAATTATGATTAATCTTAAAAAAAATACCTGTCTCGTACTCGTAGATCACGGTGGATCTTCGGAAAGTACTAGGTAAACAACTCTTTTTTTTCTCGGTATGTTCCGTACTCATAGATCATAGCGCATCTCCGGAAAGCAAAAATTGTTCCTAATATTAATCTAACAGAAAATCATAAATAAAAGTATATAAAAAAAATAATAAAAAATATAATTTTTATTTTATAAAAAAAATATAAAAAAGTTTAGAATAATAAATCTGCTCTATATCGTTACAAAATTTTTTCTCTCCTTTTGAGACTGCTAGCTTAGTTATTCATAAAGTAATCCCTTCTTTTTCCTTTAGAAGAATTTCTCGGATGATTCTCAAGTGGAAATACAATAGCTTTTTTTTGTAGATGATAAAAAAATTTTTTTTACATGATTTTTAGATATAGAATTAAAAAAATAATAAGAATTAAAAGATGGATGGATGAGATTGAAGGTTCGAAAATAGATAAAATTTTAAAAAAATCATTTAATATATATATATATATATATTAAAAAATTTAAATATTATTATTTTTTTAAAATTTCTGACTCAGCGGCTGTAAATTTCATGCGCTGTGCTTTTGCTTCTACCGTGGTCCCGTATTCGCCTTGAACTTGCTCCCGCGCTCGCTGCACTAGGTCAAAAAGCCGCGTGCATGAAGCTACCTGTCAGCCCGTTATAGAGCCCATAAGCCAACATTTGCATTTAATGCTTAAAGATCCTTAGCATTTAATGCTTAGAGAATTTCCAGCCAATTTACCGCTTGGTTCCATGCGCCCAAGTATTCACCAGCCGGCCAATTTACCCCCGGACATTTAATGCTAGTGGGCCTTCATTAACTACTAAAGCCAAAATTTATAAAAAAAAAATATTTTTTTTATTAATATCACGCACATCCCCTGCATATGTGATCATCCGTACAAGTTCTTTTTTACGTGAAGATCCAACATTTATATCTATCATACTTATTAATTATAAATATTAAAAATTTTTTATTAATTAATTTATAAATAATTTTTATAATTAATAATTTTTAAAAATAAATATAAAAAGCATCAAATACTAAAGAATAAAGATTAACTAGCATATATTATCATACTTTTTATATCATAATTAATGTATTGATCATATCTTTAACTTAAATTTTATTTATTCTTAAATAAAATAAATATTAGTCTTGTGTACTGACTCATCCATGAATTAAAAGTTATCCTAGGCATTTCTAAAGGTAGGTGATACCTGGTCAAATTATTAAAAAGATGCTTCATTAAATTATCAATTTGACTCAATTAGTGGTTGAGTGTTAGCTAAAAAAATTTTTAAGAGCTATTCTTTTAATTAGTCCCCCTTATTATCTATTTTTTTGTTAATTTTTTTTGAACTTTCTTGTTGATATTTGTAGTAAGCTTTCAGCCAATGACTTCTAAATTAGTTGGCTTTAGGGCATTAGGTGTAAAATATCCCTCGAACTTACTGACTCGAGTCCAAGAAAATATAATTCTTATAACTGATTACTTACGTCCCCATCTTTTGATGCAAGCCACAATGCTTATTCAGGCAAAAGAGCTCGGTTACTTAGTGAGACTATGTTAAACCTTTTTTTATAATAAAATATATATTCTAAGAAAAATTTTTGCATACTTCGATCTTTCCACCCAATCTCTCATGAAATCGATTCTTCATTGAGATCGGTATGAAGAGGGCTCCGGAGTCACTCTAAAATTTAGTCTAGTTTAAACTCTACCATTCATTGGATTAATTTATTCTTCAGTATCTCTAAAATTATCTAGATCATTAATCACTCATTAATTAGGATGTCTGATCAACTTTAAATCAAAATAAAATTTGGATGCATAAAATTAATTATTTCTGACCATACTTGAGGACTTGATTAAATTAGTTTTCTTTTCCCTCAACTTAATCTATATTGTCCTCAATGAAGTAGAAAAATAAAATAAGCAAAGAAAAGTAAAGGAGTGATGGCACTTGGGGTAATTTTGTTTCGAAAGTTAAAAGATAGCTTCATTAATTAGTAGGCTCTGGTTCTAAATTCTTACGGCTACAAAGAAAAAGTAAAAAAGTTATTGGATTGCCTCCCAACAAATGTTAAATTTAATATCTTCAGCCAGACCAACCAACTTTCTCACCTATCCAGGATCAAATACTGGATTGAAAAATTCTCGTGATCTTTCACCTCCAAATTTCAAAAATTAACTTATAACCCCATTGTTGATAACTTTCATTATTTCTTTATTACTAATTTTAGGAAGATGGTTTGTAATCCCTCTCACAACCCTTGGTTTATTAAGAATTTCTTCTATTTGTTCTTCTAACTTGCTTCTAAATTGAATTTTCAAATTAGAAGTTGGATCTGATGTACTGATTACTGGAAGCAAGTCATATGATCCTATACATATATACTTAGGTGTGATCGTGGGTGGTTTCAGTCTAGGATCGATGGTGATTCTAAAGAGGAAGATATTGAAGCAGGTATTGTCGGTAAAAGCTCATATTTCTCAGCTCATGGAGGAGTGGTGCTAAAATTGGCTTGCTCTAATAATGTGTTCACATTTTCAATATATCCAACTAGGTCAAAATCATCCACTCCAAAAGGATCCCAATATGTATGCACTAGGTCTTGAAAAATACTTTTAGTGGTAGTTTTCTTTATTATCTCTTCTACCATATCTACTTCGAAATAAGTAGTGATTTATGATCCATGAGGAGCCTGAAATACATTTAACCTCAACTTTCTTTTCCAAATGAGACATCTATGACTCCTGTCCTACAATTAATATATGCATTGGCTATAGCTAGGAAGAGTCTATTAGGATTTAACGTCTCGAATTCAACTCATAATAGAGAAGAATCAAATCATCAAATAGTCAAGCTGGCTCGGATACGGGGTCGAGTCAGCTCGGGCTAAGATCGAGCCAGTCCTCTCAGGCAGATAGAAAGTAGGAGTTCAGACTAGATGTAGTTGAGCCAACTTGATCCTTGATAGAGCTGGCTCGATGGAGACGAACAGAATATGATGAAATTTTTTATTTAGATTTGGATTCTAATTAATCCAAAGGATCTATGAGAGTTGCACGTGGACCATAAAATCTAGCGACTATGAAGGGCTGCGGTCATAATTTAAAGATTGAAAAATATTTCAAGACTCTATCAAGATCATGTTCAACTTATATTAGGAGAAAGAGCCCTGTTAGAACTTCTGTGAACTGCTGAGAAGAGGATTCTCATCGTATTTAAAAGATTGAGGTGTTGTAGAGCAGGTGGTGGTGCGTGTGGCATGAGAGGTATGTTGAGAGGCTTAGACAGTCATCGAGAGAAGCTTGACAGAGTGCCACGTACATGTAGATCATGAGAGAGAGAAGTAATTGGTGTATAGCATCTGGTGCGGAGGCTGTAAGGGCAGAGCATCTTATAGCTTCTGAGGATTTTTTTGAGATTCTAAGAGAGCTTTTATGAGCGTAGCTTCTAGTTGAGAGAGATTTGTATACAGTGAGTTGAGAGTGGGTATTCTTCTCTTATACTTATTTTTCTTTTTCATAGTGAAGCTTTGCATGTCCCATAAAGGCCAGCCTTTGAGCCGATCCACATACTTGATTGTATTCTTATTTTATTTTTCTTCTTTCTTACTGTCGCAATATGTTGATACTAGATCTTTAACAAAGTGCTATCAGAGTAGCTGATATTCCAATAGATTGGTATCAGAGCCAGATAGTACCAGAGCATAGATTGCAGTAGTGAATAGAGATTGAAGAATATGGAGAAGATAAGTGCAATCAAGGTGGAGATCAATAGATTTAATGAGAAGGATAATTTCTTCTTATGGCAAGCAAGGGTAAAAAATTTTTTCGTTCAACGTGGGTTGATCGATGCTCTCTTGAATGACGAGATGCCAGCTACATGAAGATGAAGGATTGAAAGTGGATTTAGATGGAAGTAGTGAGCACGATCCGCTTGTACCTAGCGGATGATGTCATGATCCATGTACTTGGTGAGACTTTTCTGACGGCATTATGGTCAAAGCTTGAGGAGTTGTACATGGCGAAGTCGCTCATCAATATACTATTTTTTTGGAGGTAGTTCTACCAGCTATGGATGGACGAAGGTCAGAGCATATGAGAGCATCTATCTAACTTTCAGAAGATCCTTACCGACCTCCTTAATGTTGGCAAAAAAGTTGAAGAGAAGATCAGGGCATTAGTTTTGCTAGTATCGCTTTTTCCTTCATATGAGTCCTTGGTGATTGCTCTTCAAGTAAAAAAGAGCACCATTAAGATGGACGTGGTCACTGTAATGATACTCCAGAATGAGATTTTTAAGAGAAAGAACCCAGCTTCGAGCTCAGATGATGGTAGCTCAGCTTTGATGATTTTTGAAAAAACAGAAGGCAGTAGATGGAGTGGCAAAAGATCGCAAAAAGAACGATCCAGATCTAAGATGAGGGACCAAAATAAGATAAGATGCTATAAATATGATGAGTTAGGGCATTGAGTCAAGGATTGCCGATAACTCAAGGATCGGACGAGGGCTACTACAGTGATGGCCAGTAGCGAGTCAGAGGATGATGTCTTGAAGATATCTAATGAGGTATCTACTTCTTTCCATCAGTAAATTTTAGATTCTGCATCCATATATCATGTTTGTTGTAGAGAGGAGTAGTTTGACTCCCTAGAGAGCAGTGAGGGCATTATTTATCTATCGGATGGATCAAGTTGTGCGATCAGAGGCATCGAGATGGTTAGTTGGAGGATACATGATGGTGCAATAAGGAGATTATGGGAGATCCGATACATATCCAATTTTAGATAGAATCTTATCTCATTGAACAGACTGGATTCAAACGACTATAGATGGATAGCTAGTGATGGAATCCTAAAGGTCATGCATGGCAATAAGATGATATTGAAGAAAAAGAAGAAGTCGAGAGGACATTACTATTTGGTAGGGAGCCTAGTGCGAGATGGAGCTCTAAGTGGAGGTGGATCGGATATGAGATGGAAGATTTAGGAGGATGAGAGACGATGTCGTAGAGTAAAGTTTCTATTACCATAGGAGACTTCTTCGAACAAGTCTTTGGTTAGAGTGGACACAGTCATTGACGGAGGTGGGATCAAGTAGCCTGGCTCTACTCTCATGTTTACCCATCCATAATCAGCAGGCATGCCCTAAGGCATGGAGGCGAGATGGATCATAATTTCTCAAAGTCAGATGGAGGCCAAATATTGAATCGAGATGGAGATTGTTAGGATTTAATGTCTTAAATTCGATCCATAGTAGAGGAGAATCAAATCATCAGGTACTTGAGCTAGCTCAGATATGGGGTCAAGTCAACTCGAGCTGAGATCGAGCAGCTCGAACCACAATCAAGCTGGCCCTCTCAGGCAGATAGAAAGTAAGAGTTCGGATGAGATGCAGTTAAGCCAGCTCGACTCTTGATAGAGCCAGCTCAACGGAGACGAACAAAATAAGATAAAATTTTCTATTTAGACTCAGATTATGATTAATCCAAAGGATCTATAAGAGTTGCACGTGAACCACAAGATCCAGTGGCTGTGGTCATGATCTAAAGATTGAAAAATATTTCAAGACTCCATCAAAATCTTGTTCAACTCATATTAGGAGAAAGAGTCATGTTAGGACTCTTGTGAACTGCTGAGAAGATGATTCTTATCCTATTTAAAGGATCGAGGTGCTATGGAGCAGGTGGCATGTGTGACATGAGAGGCACATAAAGAGGCTCAGGCAGCCATCGAGAGGAGCTTGGCAGAGTATCGAGTACGTGTAGCCCATGAGAGAGAAAAGTAACAGATGCATAGCATTCGGCATGGAGGCTGTGAGGGTAGAGCATCTTGTAGCTTCTGAGGATCTCCTTAGAATTTTGAGAGAGCTTTTGTGAGGATAGCTTCTAGTTAAGAGAGATTTATGTAGAGTAAGTTGAGAGTGGCTGTTCTTCTCTTATACTTATTTTTCTCTTTCATAGTGAAACTTTGCATGCCTTATGGAGGCAAGCCTTTAAGCTGATCCACGTACTTGATTATGTTCTTATTTTATTTTTCTACTTTCTTTCTGCCACAATATTCTGGTACTCGATTCTTAACAAAGTGGTATCAGAATAGCTGATATCATAACAAAATAACTTCCACCGAAGTTCTTAACCGCCGACCCTCATTCTGAAGAAATTCACCCACCCTTTCAACAACAAGACCGTATCATGAAACTTGTCGAAAGCACATTGAAAGCTCGGTCAGATGATCTTAAATAGTAAAAGAAAACTATCATTTAATTAACCTTGCTTTTTAACTCAGAATGAATGACAGGACCAAAGTTCAACTCACCCAACCTTGATTGGTGATGAGTTTCGAAGACAGTCAAAGTCCTATATTATGGATGACATGCTCCTTCCAGCCAAACCCCTCAAGTCATACTTTTCGTAGTTGCGTTCCTTCTAGCAGCATGAAGAAAAATCTAATTTTCCATTGTAGGATCGTTCAGATCCAATCAGATCTGAAAGGCTATTTCAACAAAAATTCTAACAAAATCTAATCAGATCTGAGACTTCTCGGATTTGAACTTATAGATCTAATATTAAAATTAAAAATAAAACTAAATTAGTTTTAATTTAAATACCTTATTAGGATAATCTAATTATCCTGATGATGATCCTAATGTTCCTGAGGTTCTGGATTAAGCCACGCACATGCCTGACCTCTACTAAAGTCCACTCGAGCAGGATCTAGAGGTCTTCTTCTTCTGAATCAAGACTCCAAAAATCAGATTTAGATCTGATCTTGAAGTTCTTCAAAACTCATTTTGAAGAAACAACAATCATCTCTTGAAATAGTGCAGCCTTCTTCTTGATCTGGACGTCAATAATCTATGGATTCTTACTGGACTTGTGCCCAACTCCTTGGGCGTTGAGATGGGAGAGAGAGGATCAGAGGGAGGCATGGAAGAGAGGAGGGTAGCCTTGCGGTGTGGTGAAAGAAAAAAGCCTTAGAACCCTAAGCACAGATAGAATTTAAATAGATCCTGCTGCACCATGTAGTGCCACACCACCTCGGCCAATCAGAGGCCTTCATTTAATCAGATCTAAATCTGATTGGTGGGATGATGTCATCTGATCACATTAGATAGAGTCCCTAAAAAATCCACATAGGAGGCGCCATAGATGGATAGGACCAACTTGTTCGGCGCCTAAGAGACCATTTCTATCAAATATCCCTGGAGTCCCATCTGTATGGAACTCCATCCTTATCCACATGGGGTGCATGCCTAGGGTGGCATGTGCCCTCTCTCTTTCCTCTTTTAGTAGGAAGACAAGAGCCCCATGTGCTCTCCAATGGGCACATGCCACATGGCTCTTTATCCAAGTATCCAAGGTCAACTGTTGACTAATGTCAGAAACTAAAAAATGACAGATGATAAGAATTGATAGGTGTTGTCTTAAATTTATTTAATGAATTAAGATAATCTTTTTTTGACCTGAACAAGCTCCAATTAGGCTAAGACAAGGTTCCTGAGTGAGCTCAAATAAATTTGGCTCAGTCGAGATGAACCTGAATGATTATAGAAAAAGAATGTTAGGCTCAATCATGTGCTAGCATGATTTTCTTGAACCTAACTGGATCTAATCCAAATCAACTGAATTGGGTTAGCCTAATTGATGATATCCAGACCCCAATCCTTATTTATATGACCCAGTTAGGTTCAGTTCTATATGGTAATGGGATATATCGCAATCTCTATCATCGACATCATCGAAATATCTTTTGATGGTTCAAAACTTTTTCGATTCATACAATTAGAATGATCGATCATCAAGATCATTCAAATTGCTCCTAAAATCCACCAGTGATACCTAGTAGTATATAGTGGCAAGCCATCAGAATTGAAAGCGAACCTCTTGGTGCAGCTACCTGTGTGATTGAGTTCTTCTATTTTGAGCCTCGATAGGATTAGGGTTAAGGTGAACTCAGCAAACCTAATATCCATCATTTGAATTAATCATTCGATTTGAGTTTGATGTGAAATCCTAATACAAACTCTTTCTATCACCTTCACACTGTCATAGCCATGGGCTTATGGACTCAATCTCATGATTATCATAGGGCTACTCCTCATCTACCGAGGTAGATAGATATCCTATTGGTGCAATCCAATTCTTACAATGAACATGGTATAGTCAACATATACCTCAGAATTCTGAATGGCTAGAAGACCGAGTTATGGTGTAGTCAAACTATAACACCCTCAAGATGAACTATCGATGCTCCTCAGGTCAAAGAATTAGACACACTACTACAGCATCGAGCCAGTTATTGATGAGAAGATAGACTTTCTTATGATTGCTCGAGGTGGTCACGCTCAGTGTCCTCATTGTCTAACGAATATCTGTACTCTCATTCCGGTGTCTCCATACCATAGACTCAAGACTCATCTATTTTAAGAAAGCGATCGTACACCAACCTTCTGGATCGATCACCATCCTCATGATGATCCTATGATCAGGAGCAATTTATGAGTTAATTATGAAAATTCATATCTTAAATTTTTAATTCTTGAAAATATGAATTGTCATTACTAATAACTCAAAGGATGTATCATAGACACTTTAAATACATACTATGATAGAAAATAACTCTTTTATTAATTTATAGTCAAAATTATAAATTTGCCCTTAGAAGTGTATTATAAGTGTTTAGCTAATCTGGCTTCTAGGACACACATATAATAAACTTCCACTTGAACTAAAGTCAATTGGCTATAAATCTAAGTTTCATCTTTTTAAGGTGGGCTTCGATCTTCTGCTGGCTCAATGGCTTTTTCTGTGGGTCGATCGCATTATCTGTAGTGTCGACTTTCTTGATCTTGACGTATCCCTTCTCAAGGTAATCGCGAATGAGGTGGTATCGCTGCTCGATGTATTTAAATTTTTGGTGAGACCTCAACTTCTTAGCTAGGGTTATGGCACCATTGTTGTTGCAGTATAGAGGGACAGTATCTGATGGCATCACTCCGAGCTCTATGATGAACTTCTTGTACCAAAATGCCTCCTTCATAGCATTCGATGCAGCGATGTATTTTGCTTCCATGGTTGAGTCTACTATCACCGTTTGCTTGAAATTCTTCCAACTGATAGCTCCATCATTGCATATAAATAGACTTTCAGATGTCGACTTTTGATTATCTATGTCGGACATAAAATCCAAGTATGTATACCCTTGGACTTGAAGTTCTCCATTACCAAAGACTAAAAATATATTCTTAGTCCTTCCCAAGTACTTAAGGATACATTTCATCAAAGTCTAGTGCTCTTCATTTGGATTCGACTGATATCTGCTCGTGACACTCACAGCATGGGCAATATCAGGTGGTTACATAACATGGCATACATGAGCTCCCTATTGCCGAAGCATAAGGGATCTTGCTCTTGTGTTCAATCTTCTTAGGTGTGCTAGGACACATCTTCTTGGAGAGATGAATGCCATGTCTAAAAAGTACTAAACCTCTTTTGGAGTTTTTCATGCTAAACCTCTTTAGCACCTCATCTATGTACATCTTTTGTGAAAGTCCTAGCATCCTATTCGATCTATCTTTATAGATCTTAATTTTCAGAATAAAGAATGCCTCTTCTAGATTTTTCATAGAGAACTCCTTAGACAACCACATTTTGACTGTAGTTAATATGAGAATATCATTCTCAATTAGGAGGATGTCATCCATGTACAGTACGAGGAAGATAACAGCGCTCTCACTGATCTTTTTGAATACATAGAGCTCCTCCTTATTTTTGGTGAAATCAAATGATTTGATCACATTATTGAAACAAGCATCCAGCTCTAAGATGCTTGCTTTAGTCTATAAATGAATCTTTATAGCTTGCACATCTTGTGATCATCATCACTGGATGTGAAACCAAGCGACTATTTTATATAGATATCTTCCTCAAGATATTCATTTAAGAATGCAATTTTCATGTCTATCTGCCATATTTCATAATCAAAATAGACTACAACAACAAGCAATATGCGGACGAATTTGAGTATGGCTCCTACCAAAAAAGTATCCTGATAGTTAATGTCTTTGTGTTGACTATACCTTTCGCTACGAGCCTTGCTTTGAATGTCTCCATATTTCCATTGGCACCTATCTTTCTCTTGAAGATCCATTTATACCCAATAGATACTATACTTTTAGGTGGATGTACCAAGATCCAGACTTGGTCTGAGCGTATTGAATCAATTTTTGATCTCATTGCCTCTAACCATTTCTTAGAGTCGATATCTGATATCATCTCATCATAAATTTTGGGATCATCACCATAAATCTTATTTCTCGTGAGAAATATTTTCTCTACATTCTCTCGAATAGTACCTAAGTATCTTTGAGGAGGACGAAAAATTCTATTTGATCTATGAGGTGGAAGAGGTATTGTCTGGGTTGGCTCTAACTGATTGGGTTCCTCAGATTTCTTAACTCGTTGCTCATCGGAGACCTTCTCCTCAAGCCTTATCTATCTTTGGATGTCACCATCTAGAATAAACTATTTTTCAAGAAAGATGGCGTGTCGACTCACAATCACATTATGGTCTTCTAGAAGATAAAAATAATATCCTAATGACTCTTTAGGATATCCAATGAACCGAGCTCCAAAGGATCTAGATTCTATCTTGTCTGCCTGCTATCTTTTGACATGAGCCGGACAATCCCAAATTCTGAGATGACTCAGACTTGATTTCTTACCATGTCATATCTCATATTATGTGGTAGGAATAGTTTTAGAGAGAACTCTATTCAGTAGATATATTGCTATCATAAGACTATGTCCCCAAACAAACTCAGAAAGGTCCGTGAAACTCATCATGGATCGAACCATATCTAATAAGGTCCGATTTCTCCATTCTAAAATTTTGTTGAGTTGAGGCATTTCAAGTAGAGTCCATTATGAGACTATGCCATTGTCCTTAAGATAGTCTAAAAATTTTTGATTAAAGTATTCACCTCCTCGATCTGATCGAAGAACTTTAATCAATTTTTTTATTTATTTTTCTACTTCAAGTCTGAATTTCTTGAACTTTTCAAAGATTTCAAACTTATGTCGCATCAAATACACATACTCGTACCGAGATAAATCATCGATAAAAGTGATGAAGTAGACATAATTGCCTCTGACCAGTACATCAAAAGGGCCGCACACATCTGTGTGTACCAGGGCAAGCAGGTCTGTGACCCTTTCCTCATATCCCATAAATGAAAGTTTGGTCATTTTGCCATGAAGGCATGATTCATAAATCGGATATGACTTGATAGTCAATAAACTCAATAGCCCAGATTTTTTCAATTTGTTAACCCTATCTTTAGCTATATGACTTAGCCTAGGATGCCAAAGATACGTATTGTTTAGACTATCCCTAGGTCTCTTTGATTCTATGTCATTCACGTTTTGCTCGATATTAAAAATAGAAACATCAATATGTAACTGATAGAGATCATTTATAAGAAAATCACTTATAATTTTATTTCTTTCAAAAAGAATATTACAATGGTACTTAAGAAAACTATTTACATAGCCTTTCTATGCTAAACATGAAATAGAAATCAAATTTCTATTTGCTGTAGATACATAAAAATAGTCTCTAAGTACTAAATCTAATCCTGACGATAATCGAAGAGGGTAGATTTTCATGGCCATAACAACAACTCTTGCTCTATTTTCGACATGCAGGATCATCTCACCATCCCTCAGCCTCCTACTATCCTCAAGATCCTGCATAGAAGTGCACAGATGAGCACTAGAACCAAAGTCAAGCATCCAACTAGATGCAAAAAAAATCATAAGGTTAGATTCTATAACAAAAATACCTTCAGAAGGACCTGCCTCCTTCTTGTTCTTTAGGCTGGCTAGGTACAGAGGATAGTTTCGCTTCCAGTGGCTATTAGTGTTGCAATGAAAATACTTTTTCTTGTTAGTGGCCTTCTTCTTCGGCTCTACCTTCTTCTTCTTCCCACCTTCTACCTTTTGCTTCTTCGCAGTCTTCTTCTTTTTTTTTTCAAAAGATTTTCTCTTGAAAAATGTTCACTCCTCAGCAAGCACTAAGCCCTTTGAATCTTTCATAGAGAGCTCAGTAGTAAGCTGCATGTTCATAAGTTCAGCCAAGATATTTTGTAGTTTATGCATATGGTAGTTCATGATGAACTGCCCATATGCATCAGTCAAAGACTGCAGAATTATATCAATCTGCAGATCCTGATCTAACTTGATACCTAGCTTCTCAAGCTCTTTTAAGTCCTTGATCATCATCAAATAGTGATCTTGGACTGATTATCCATCACACATCTGAGCCTGAAAAAGTCTCCTAGTGACTTGATATTTGGCTGCATGACTTTGTTCACCAAACAACTCTTACAGGTGAGCCAACATTTGATAGCTAATCTTTATATCTTCATGTTGGCATTGGAGCTCATCAGACATCGAGCCCAACATGTAATACCTAGCTTTATTATTTTTATCCATCCATTTTTTTAGAGACGCTCTTTATTTAGCAAACGAACGGACTGGTAAAGTAGGAGGATCCTGTTCCGACACATGAGTCAACTTCTCAGAATCCAAAATAATTTTGAAGTTTTAGAGCCAATCCTTATAGTTGAGTTTGGTCAATCTATGGGTGTCTAGGATACGAGCTAGTAGATTGGATGCAGACATTTTCTTGTAGAGAGTCAAAGTTTCTAGTTAGATTTTATAATTAGAATTAACCAATTTATTTAAAAATTTTATTTTTAAATAAATTAAGCTATCACTATTTATTCAGATTCCTACACTCTCTTGGTAGAAACACAAAAATCTTCATAATTATAGATTTTTAGTAGGTCGTGCGGTTCCATCGACTGGCTCACCATCTCACCTAACAGTTATTGATGATGGATTAATCGATGAGTGGACAACTCTTGTCCAATGATTCTCTAATTATGCTGCATCCTAACCTGATCTCAAATTCATGAATCTCATCATGTCTGGAATATTGATCCAATCCTTAGTTAAGTTAGATCCACCATTTGTATGAATTGGATTCTTGATTAGATCTCTCACCGTATCCAAAATATTAAGCCTAACCCATCCTCAAACCCATAGCATCCAATGCCTAATAGATATAGTTACATCTTCTTGGTGCAACTAAACCACTGTATCCAACCAAGAACAATCAATCTCAGGAAGAGCTCGCACATCTACAATGGTGGAAGATCTTAGACTTAATATTTTTTTAGAAAAATTTAATTTATATCTTTTTAAATTTGATTTGACTTAGTCATAATAATTATGACTAACCTAGTGGCATGGGTTGGCTTGAATTGTTAGCCACCTCAAATCAGAATTGGGTCAACATAAATGGCTAGGTAAGTGAGATCGGTGGAAGGGATATGCTATTAACTCGATGAGAATGCATTTAGGTCGAGTAGTTCCTAATTAAAAACTAGTCGATCGTATCTGTCAGACTTATCTTAGACACAAAATTATTGAATCAGAACCAATCGAATTAGCCTACAATCTAGGCTCGAACCATGGAGCCAAATTAGGTCTTGACTTGATCAAGTCATATCTCAATGTGATTCGATCTTGACCCAGACTTAATTCTATTAGACTAGTCAAATCTAAGCTTTCTTTGATCCCATCGAACTAACTCTTGATTCAGTTTGATCAACCGCTAGACCTAATTGAGCTATCTAAGTCCGAACCTAATTTTATGAAGATGTCTTAGATCTAAAAATTCATAATTTTTAGATCTAATTAATTTTATAATCTTAATTCTTAATTAAGTTTGGATTCATGAACAAAATATGTAATAAAATTCTAGGATTTTAGGATCTAGGATTTTGTAGAAAATAAGTTCTAATTTCTGATTAAGCATGAACACGCAGCACCTCTATACATCATAAGAATATCCCATTGAATGGAAGGAGAGGATCTTTAAATCCTATTTTATTCTTATAATTGGATGGCCAAGGAGAATGCCTTAATCAAAAATATATTTTCTACTACAAAATAAGTTAGATCTAAATCATATATCACATATACAATCAATGATCTAACCTATACATGCCTTGCATATATCTCATGCATCATAACTTAATTAAACATATATGCTTTCAGATTTGATATATCACATATTATATCTAAAAAATAGAATTTAAATTAATTATATCAAAATAAAACTATTTTAGATAGTTTATAGAACTATTCTACAACTAGTCTAAGCATGCATCTTTCATATCTCATATGAATAAATTAAAAATTAAGAACTCTATTTTCTATTTTTTAGATCTAATTACAATATTTATAATATTAAAAAATAAAAATAAAATAAATTTAAAATTATATTTATCAAATTAATAACATGATTATACTAGACTATACATAGAACTATTCTATTCCCAGTCTAGTCATGCATCTCATATACTATAGATCTAAATTATTTAATTTTTAATTTTTTAATTTTTGATCTAATCATATCTAATGTGATATCTAAAATTCTTTAATATTAGATCATAAATAAAAATAAAATTAGATCTAAAATAGATCTGACTAACTGCTAATCTAGTTCTGATACTAGTTGAAGAAAAATCTATTTTTTCATTGTAGGATCATTCGAATCCAATCAGATCTGAAAGGATATTTCAAAAAAATCCTAAAAAAATCTAATTAGATTTAAGACTTCTTAGATCTGATCCTATAATCTAATATTAAAATTAAAAATAAAATTAAATCAAATTTAATTTAAGTACCTGATTAGGGTAATCTGATTATTCTGACGATAATCCTGATGTTCCTGAGGTTCTGGATCTAGCCACGCACATGCCTGGCCTCTATCGGAGTCTAGTTAGGTAGGATCTAGAGGTCTTCTCATTCCAAATCAAGGCTCCTAAAATTAGATCTGGATATGATCTTGAAGTTTTTCAAAACTTCTTTTGAAGAAACAACAGTTGTCTCTTGAAATAGTGCAGCCTTCTTCCTGATCTGGGTGCCAATGCTCAATGGATTCTTACTGGACTTGCACCCAACTTCCTTGGGCATGGAGATGAGAGAGAGAGGATCAGAGAGAGGCATAAAATAGATGAGGGCAGCCTTATGGTGTGGTGAAAGGAAAAAGCCTTAGAACCCTAGGCGCATATAGGGTTTAAATAGACCCTGCTATGCCATGCAGTGCCACATTACCTCGATCAATCAGAGGTCTTTATTTAATCAGATCTAAATTTGATTAGTAGGATGATGTCATCTGATCATATCAGATATAGTCCCTCAAAAATTCACATAGGTGGTGCCATAGATGGATAGGACCAACTTGTTTGGCACCTAAGAGACCATTTCTATCAAATATCCCTGGAGTCCCATATGTATGGAATTCCATCCTTATCCACATGGGGCACATGCCTAGGGTGGCATGCACTCTCTCTCTCTTTTTTTTTAGTAGGAAGACAAGAGCCCCATGTGCTCTCCAATAGATGCATGCCACATGGCCCTTTGTCCAAGTGTCTAGGGTCAACTATTGACCAATGTCCGAAACTAAAAAATGGTAGGTGATAGGAATTGGTAGGTGTTATTTTAAATTCGTCTAATGAATTAAGATAATCCTTTTTTGATCTGGACAAGCTTCATTCAGACTAAGACAAGATTCTTGAGTGAGCCCAAAAAAATTTGGCTTAGCCAAGATGAACTAGAATGATTACAGGAGGAGAATGTTAGGCTCAATCATGTGCTAGCATAATTTTCTTAAACCTAATTAAATCTAATTCAAATCAACTGAATTAGGTTAGTCCAATTAATGATATCCAGATCCAAACTCTTATTTGTGTGACCTAGTTAGAATCATTTTCATATGGTAATGGGATATGTCGTGATTTCTATCATCGACATCATCAAAACACCTTTCGATGGGTCAAAACTTTTTTGATTCATACAATTAGAATGATTAATCATCAAGATTATTCTAATTGCTCACAAAATCTACCAATGATATCTAGCAGTATATGGTGGTAAGCCATCAGAACTAAAAATGAACTTCTTGGTGTAGCTACCTGTGTGATTGAGTTCTTCTATCTTGAGCCTCGATAGGATTAGGGTTAAGGTGAACTCGTCAAACCTAATATCCATCATATAAATTAATCATTCGATTCGAGTCCGATGTAAAACCCTATTACAAACTCTTTCTATCACCTTCACACTACCATGGCCATGGGCTTATGGACTCAATCTCATGATTATCATAGGGCTACTCCTTATCTACCGAGTAGATAGATCTCCTATTGGTGTAATCCAATTTCTACAATGAATATGGTATAGCTAACATATACCTCAAGATTTTGAATGGCTAGGAGATCGAGTTATGGTGTAGTCAAACTATAATACCCTCAAAGTAAACTATCAATGCTCCTTAGGTCAAAAAACCAGATACACCACTGCAGCATCGAGCCAGTCATTGATTAGAAGGTAGACTTCCTTATGATTGCTCGAGGTGGTCACGCTCAGTGCCCTCATTCTCTAACAAGTATTTGTACTCTTATTTTGGTGTCTCCATACCGTAGACTCAAGATTCATCTATTCTAAGAAAGCGATCGTACACCAACCTTCTGGATCGATCACCATCCTCGTGATGATCTTATGGTCAGGAGTAATTAATGAGTTAATTATGAAAATTCATGTCTTAAATTTTCAACTCTTGAAAATATAAATTATCATTACCATTAACTCAAAGGATGTATCACAGACACTTTAAATAAATACCGTGATAGAAAATAATCTTTTTATTAATTTATGTCAAAATTATAAAATTGCTTTTAGAAGTGTATTACAAGTGTTTAGCCAATTTGGCTTCTAGGGCACACATCTAACACAGTGCTCCTTCCAATCGAATTTCTTTTAGATAAACTTCTTTCAGTCGTGCTTCTTCCAGCAGCACTCCTTCCAATCGTGCTCCTTCCTATAGCACTCCTTTCAGTCAAATTTTTTTCGATCGAACTCCTTTCAGTCACACACCTCCCAGCAGCATTCCTTCTAGTGAAATTCCTTCCGAATGAGCTCCTTCTAGTTTCGCTCCTTTCAATAGCGCTTCTTCCAGTTGTGCTCCTCCTAGTAGCACTTCTTCCAATCACGCTCCTCTTAGTAGTGCTTCTTTCAGTCGAACTTCCTTCGGACGCACTCCTTGCCCTTGTGTTTCGTTCCATTCAAATATCTTTCAGAATGAGCTTCTCCCAGCTAGTCGTGGACCTGCTTAGTCTATGTCACACCAGTCAGTTAAAGCCATTCAAAAGGACCTCATCAAGCCACTAATTTATGATGACTGCTCCATAAAGGATTTAGGATGATGCTTTAGATCTCAATCTAGGAAGCGTCTATCAGTACGCAACCCTCTTGAGGCTTCCAAACTCCTTAAAGCCACTAGGCATTGCCCAACGGACCTCGACTAGTTATAAGTCTACTACATATACTGGAATCTACAAACTACATTTGAACTCCAATAAATGGATCTCCACCACCTGCAAGTCACGATAAACAACTCATCATTTATAACAAACTCCATGTGGGGGGAGCGGCCTACTACCAGATGATTATGGTTGTCACTATCAATTTATTACATGCTCCTTCTATAAAAAATATCCTTCAGACATATTTTTCTCTAAGCTCTCTTCTCTCCCCATTACTCTGCTTCTTTATTTCCTGAGCACTCTATTTCAGTTGGCCAGAGAACTGACTTGAGCGTTGGAGGATCTTGTTGGAGCCACCCACCTCTGGTTTGGACTTTATTTTGCAGGTCCTATTGATGGCCTTGTCTTCCCAACTCCAGCTATCTTTGATGTCCTCGTAGATTTCTGCACCAACACTAGTGATTGAGTACTGATTTTTGCATTTTCATAAAACTCTCTTACTAGATTTGGGTAAGTAGGCAATTTCAGTGAACACATGTATTCCCACCACTGAAATTTGATACACTCCCCAATCTCAAATCCTTATTTATCAAGAAAATTGAAATCTATCTTTCTTTTAGTAGTCACTATCCTTGAAGAGAACGATATTACTTTTGAGGGAGAGAGTGTGACATGAGATAGGGCTGAATAGGAGTAGAAATGGAGAGGATCGATGGGCCAATGAGACTGGCGAAGCACCAGTAGTTTGAGTGACCGAAGGAAGAGTAGAGGAAGGCGAAGGCACGACTGGGGTATAGGAGTCAGATGGGATTGAGGCTGCTCAGTAGATTCCAAATACTTCTTCGTTTGGTGCTCGTATGTCTAATTTTGAAGGGGCATGACCTGAGGATGCGTGCATAACCTCTTCTTCCTTGGTGCCATGAATCCAAATCCTCTTTCTCAAGATTTTTTAGGACTTTGATTTGGAATTTTTTGGAAGAAAATGGATGCCCTAAGGTTTTGAGGTAGGATGGCTAAGAGAGGGTGAAAAGAAAATATACAAAGTTCCATGGATATTCTATTTTAAAAATAGGATTTCTGACACTTAGTCGACTAAGTTTAATTTCTTAGTCAACTAAGTCTTAGTTGACTAAGATTTTGACTTAGTCGGCTCAATTTGGCACAAAAATGAATAGTTAAAGTTTCAGTCCAAGAAGTTTTGCAATGACACATGCCTTTTCTAATAGAATTAATGTAAGAATGATTTAAGAGAAATTCATCACATTATAATAATTATTTCAACATACAATCATATTCAATAATTTTAACAATATGGATCAAATAGTCCTAATTGCTTTCTTATGGCACAAAACCTTTCTTTATTTAAAGGTTTAGTAAAAATATCTACAATTTGATTTTTAGTTGGTATAAACTTAAGAGTTATGTCATTATTTTGTATATGGTCTCTAATGAAATGATATCTAATATCTATATATTTGGTTCTTGAGTGTAATATTGAATTTTTTGTTAAATTTATAGTACCGGTATTGTCACATCGAATAGGAATATTGTTACAAGTGATACCATAGTTTTCTAGTTGTTGTTTGATCTATAATAGTTGAGCACAACAACTCCTAGGAGCAATGTATTTGGCTTCCACCATAGACAAGAATACTGAGTTTTATTTCTTACTAAATTAAAAAATCAAATTTACTCCTAGAAATTGATATATTTCACTTATACTCTTCCTATCTAAGCAACATCTAGCAAAATCTGGATCACTATATCCAATTAAATCCAATGAAGATTGTTTTGAGTACCACAAGCCTACATCTTGAGTATTTATCAAATATCTAAAGATTCTTTTAACTGTAGCTACATGTGACTCTTTAGAGTTTGATTGATAATGTGTACTCATACACATACTAAACATTATATCAGACTTACTTACAGTTAAATAAAGCAAAGATCTAATCATACCTCAATATAGTTTGGGATCTACTGCTTTTTCTTTTGGATCTAGGTCAAGCTTACAACTTATGCTCATAGGGGTGCCACTTTTTCTAACATTCTCCATCCCAAATTTTTTTAGCATTTTCTTTATGTATTTGCTTTGGTTGATGAAGATCTCCTCATGTGATTGTTTGATTTAGAGTCCAAGAAAGAAATTAAGCTCTCCCATCATACTCATCTCGAATTCTTCCTGCATAAGACCAGCAAATTCTCTACACAAATCCTCATTAGTAGCCCCAAACATAATATCATCAATATATAATTATACAATTAGTAAATTATTTGATTTTTTTTTAATAAATAATATTTTATCTATATTTTCTCTTTTAAAGTCATTGTTTAATAGAAATTTGCTCAACCTATCGTACCAAGCCTTAGGGGCTTGTTTTAATCCATAGAGTCTTTCTTAAGTCTATAAACATGATTTGATAATTTTTAATTTTTAAAATTTGAAGCTTGTTCTACATAAACTTCCTTCTCAATTAATCCATTCAAGAATATACTTTTTATATCTATTTAAAAAATTTTGAAACTCACGAAACAAGCAAATGACAAGAGCAATCTAATAGCGTCAAGTCTAGCTACGAGTACAAAGGATTCATCAAAATCAATTTCATCTTCTTGATTATATCTCTATGCAATCAATTTAGACTTATTTTTAATTACATTGCCCTTTTCATTAAGTTTATTTTTAAAGACTCATTTAGTACTAATTACAAGAAAGTTAGGACTTTCAACTAGTTCCCAAATTTTATTTCATTCAAATTGGTTTAACACTTCTTGCATTGCTAATATCCAATTTGAGCCATTTCAGCTTCAATTATATTCTTAGGTTCTAAGTGAGATACAAAAATAACATGATTCATAGCTTTCCTAAGAGATGATCTAATTTTAACTCCATGAGATGGATCACCAATAATTAATTCTTTGGGATGATTGTGATCATACCTCCATTCCTTTGGTAAATTAGATGTATCTTGCTCTTCTTGAGGTTGTTGCTTTCTTTCTTCAATATCTTACTTTTTACCATCTTGTTCTTGTGAAGATGTATCTTCAACTATCATATTCTTTAATATTTTTTCTAGATTATCTGCATCCATATCAAGTTCTTCTTCTCTTACTTTAAAAGAGTTAGTTTCATCAAAAATGACATGCATGCATTCCTCTACAACTCATGTTCTTTTATTAAACATTCTATATGCTCTACTATTTGTTGAATAACCTAGAAAAATGTCTTATCTGATTTTGCATCAAATTGACCTAATTTATTTTTATCATTTATCAAAATGAAACGTCTACATCCAAAAGCTTTAAAATATGAAATATTAGATTTTTTTTCTTTGTAAAGCTCATATAGAGTTTTCTTCAAAATAGATTTAATTAGTGCTCTATTTAGCACATAGCATGTAGTGTTAGCAGCTTCCGTCCAAAAATATTTTGAAAGGTTTCTTTCATAAAGTATGGTTCATGCCATTTTAATTAATGTTCTATTCTTTCTTTCTACTATCCTATTTTGTTGGGATATCCTATGAGCTAAAAAATTATGATTTATTCTATTTTTAGTGCAATTTTTTTTTTAAATTTTTGATTTTTAAATTTCATGCCATGATCATTTTTTATACATAAAATATTATATTTTTTTTTTTTATAATTTTGTTAAATAACTCAACAAACATATCAAAGATATTATCTTTATGAGATAAAAATAGAACCCAAGTATATCTTGAAAAATCATCAATTATAACAAAACCATATCATTTTCCTCCTAGACTAGTAGTTGAAATTGGTCCAAATAAATCCATATAAAGTAACTCTAGAGGTCTAGTTGTTGAGACAATATTCTTGGATTTGAAAGATGATTTTGTTTGTTTGTCAAGTTGACATGCTTTACAAATCTTGTTCTTTTCAAAATTTATTTTGAGTAAGCCTTTTACTAAGTCAAGCTTAATTAATCTAGACAATGAGTCCATGCTCCATATCTAACTAGATTTATTTATTTTAGCATTCATAGCAATAAGACATTCGACACTTTTTTTTTTGAGTTCATTAAGATCAATAATATAAACATTGCCATATCTTTTTTCTATGAATTTAAAGCTATCATCAAATGAATTTGTTACTATGCAATGAGATGATTTAAATGAAATATTAAAATTTCTATCACATAATTGACTAATACTAAGTAGGTTGTGTATTAAACCATCTACTAGTAATACATTTTCTATACAAGTAGAGGATATGATTAAAATGTTATCGAGACCAATAATTTTATCTTTATTATTGTTTCCAAATGTTATCACACCTCCATCCATTGCTTCAAGGAAGATAAATTAAGATCTATCTCCCGTCATATGCCTCGAACATCCATTATCTAGGTACCATCTCCACATCCAAAAGCTTTAAAATATAAAATATTAGATTTTTTCTTTGTAAAGCTCATATGGAGTTTTCTTTAAAATAGATTTAATTAATGCTCTATTTAGCATATAACATGCAGTGTTAATAGCTTCTATCCAAAAAATATTTTGGAAGGTTACTTTCACAAAATATGGTTCGTGCCGTTTTAATTAAATGTTCTATTCTTTCTTTCTACTATCCAATTTTGTTGGGATATCCTAAGGCTGAAAAATTATGATTTATTTCATTTTTAGAGCAAAAACTTTTAAATTTTTGATTTTTAAATTTCGTGCCATGATCATTTCTTATACACAAAACATTAGATTCCTTTTCTTTTGTAATTTTGTTAAATAACTTAACAAATATATCAAAGGCATTATCTTTATGAGATAAAAATAGAATCCAAGTATATCTTGAAAAATCATCGATTATAATCAAACCATATCATTTTTCTCCTAGACTAGTAGTTGAAATTAGTCTAAATAAATTCATATGAAGTAACTCTAGAGGTTTGGTTGTTGAGATAATATTCTTAGATTTGAAAGATGATTTTGTTTATTTGCCAAGTTGACATGCTTTGCAAATCTTGTTCTTTTCAAAATTTATTTTGGATAAGCCTTTTTCTAAGTTAAGCTTAATTAATCTAGATAATGAGTCCATGCTCACATGACCTAGTCTATATTATGCCATATACAACTAGATTCATTTATTTTAGTATTCATAGCAACAAGACATTCAACATTTTCTTTTTTGGGTTCATCAAGATCAATAATATAAACATTGCCATGTCTTTTTCCTATGAATTTAATGCTATCATTAAATGAATTAGTTACTATGCAATGAGATGATTTAAGTGAAATATTGTAATTTCTATCACATAATTGACTAATACTAAGTAGGTTGTGCATTAAACCATCAACTAGCAATATATTTTCTATACAAGTAGAGGGTGTGATCAAAATGTTACCAAGATCAATAATTTTATTTTTATCATTGTCTCTAAATGTCACCATACCTCCATCCATTACTTTAAGAGAGATAAATTGAGATCTGTCTCTCATCATGTGCCTCGAACATCCGCTATCTAGGTACAATCTCTTTTTAGCTCTCACGAATGTCAAGTACACATATTCACGAAGTTAAGCAACTTTAGGTATCCAAGTTAACTTGAGTCCTTTGAGGTTAGCATAAATGGTTTCTTTTGGAACCCAAATTTACCTTATCTTGGATTAGTTTGTATTAAACTTCTTGCATTTATTTTGCATTCAAAAGCTTTATGTCCAATTTTGTCATAGTTAAAGTAAGTTATGGTCTTACTTTGATTTCGAGATTTATCAAACACATTCTTTATAAATTTTTATTTTCTTTGTGGATTATATCCTAACCTGGCTTTATCAAAAACCATCTTTTGATTATCAATTAGTATTTGAAGATTTTTTGAAGTAATCATATATCTATCCATGATTGATCTTAGTCTTACTATTTCATCTTGCAAGGATACATTCTTTTCATTTGATTCATCTAATTTATTTTGTAGTTCTTTCATATCTTCTTCTAATTTAGCTTTGTTTTTAGTTAAGAGTTGATTATCTTTCTTTAGTTCTTTATTCTTATATGATAGCTTCTTAAAGTCACTAATTAACTTATTGAAAGCATCATATAACTCTTCAAAAGTAAAATCTAAAATTAAAATATCATCATTTAGCTCATCATCATTGTATGCCATGAGGCAAACATTTTATCTTTTCTTCTCTTTGATATTCTTTCTTACTTAAAGAAGAGTCCTCGTCATTGCTCCATGTGGCTTTGTATATATGCTATCTTCTTTAATTTTTTAGAGCTTTTCTTCAACATTGGGCAATCCATCTGGAAGTGTCCGGGTTTCTTACACTCATAGCAAATAGGTGGATTTTTTTTTTCTTCTCCTTTTCTTTGCTACCTTCTCTCTTGTTAAACTTTTTTTTAGGTTCAAATCTCTTTTTTCTTCTCATGAACTTCTTAAATCTTCTTGCTATCATGGCCATCTCCTCATCATCTTTCAAACTTTCTTCGGAATCACTTTCTTCTTTATGGGTGATAGCAGCTTTGAGGGCTATGATTTTCTTTTTTCTCACATCTTCTTCCTTTTTTTGGTTCATATTTAGCTCATGGATCATCGGAGAACCAACAAACTCATCCAATGCTAACTTGTTTAAGTCTTTTACTTCTTGAATGGCAGTCATTTTTGGCTCTCAATTCTTTGGCAAGGACCTAAGAATTTTATGCACAACATCACTATTAGGATAGCCTTTTCTAAGACTTTTTAAACCATTTAATATATCGATGAATTTTGTTAATATTTTAATGATGGTTTCATGTGGTTTCATTTTGAATAATTCATATTTATATACCAACATATTTATCTTAGATTTTTTGATTTGATTAGTACTCTCATGGGTAACTTTAAGTCTATCTCAAATTTTCTTAGTAGATGAATATGTTAATATCCTATTGAACTCATTTGCATCCAAAGCATAATATAATACATTCATTGCTTTGGACATTGAGTTATGCTTCATTTTTGTCATGTTCATCCCAATCATTACTACAAAATGAGATTACGACAGTACATACTATGACCGCAATTTTTGAAACCACTATAATAGATCCTACGTCAGTGATTACAAAGAACCTCTGCTATAGGTCAAACCTATGGCAGCGGTTCATACTAACCGCTGCTATAGATCCGACCAATGGCGGTGGTTTATCTAACCGCTGTTATAGATCAATTTGTGGTAGTGGTTACATGTAACCACTGCCATTGGTCAAATCTATAGTAGCATTTTAATTTTACCACTGTAATAGATGCAATCTATAGTAGCAATTAGTGTGAACCACTGCCGTAGGCCCAACATATTGCAGCAGTTGGGCATAATCACTGCCATATTTTTTTCATATTTTTGCTCTAAATATTATATAATTTTAAAATTTAATATCTATCTTTATCATTCATTATCTAAATAATTATCATTAGATTATCATCACAAAAGAGCCTCTATCCGATGGCCCTAGCTTTATCGATTAGAAAAATTTAATTTCGACGATCACGAACGATGACATGATGATCTGATAGATGGAGACCATGGATGGATTCAAAAATCTACAACAATAATCTCGATGATATTTATAGCATACTAGCAAAGTTTTATTTTAATTGGATGTCGTTATCATGGTCAATTTAGTATGAAATAATTTTGGCCATTAAATGAGAAACTAGCGATCAAAGGGCCAAACGACGTCTGATTATGAGATAATTTTTTAGTTAAATAATTTTTATTATAATTTTAATTATTTTATATAATGATGATTATAAAATTTAAATTATTTTTGTATGAATTATTCATATTAAGCAGATCTTACAAAAGCATGAGCATAATTATCAATGGAGTTTAAGAATGGATATTAAGTAACGTATAGTTTTGGATCGTTCTTAAATCTACGAGTTGAATTTTATGATTATCACCATAAATGATTAAAGTAGTAGCCAAGATCATTTATAAAAAAAAATTATCTCATAATTGGACACCGTCTGATCTTTTGATTATCATTTAATGGCCAAAATTATCTAATACTAAATTGACTATGATAACGATATCCGATTGAAGTAAAACTTTGATAGTATACTATAAACATCATCAAGATCATCATTATAGATTTTTGGAATCATCAAAAATATCCATCTATCAGATCATCGCATCATTGTTCATGAACGTCGAAATCAAATTTTTCTAATCGATGAAGCTAGGGCCATTGGATCGAGGTGGCTTTTTGTGATGACACTCTAATGATAATTATTTAGATAATATATGATGAAGATGGCTATTAAATTTTAAAATTATATAATATTTAGAGTAAGAATAAAAAAAATTATTTTCAACCTACGATAGTGGTTACTGAGAATCGCTTCCATAGATCTATAGTAGCGGTTCGAGAATCGCTGCCATAGATCTATGGCAGCGAATTGAGAATCGCTGCCATAGGTTAGATTATTTTTGCCCAGCCCACCCCCAAATTGATTTTTTCTCCATCAATCGCTCTCTCTCTCTCTCTCTCTCTCTCTCTCTCCCTCCTCTTCGCCATCAGTGAGGCTCCACCCCCTTCATTTTTTTTTCGATCGGCATCGCCTCCTCCCCCACCTCCTATTGGCTCCATGGCCAGCCCGACCATCGGCTCCACCACCTTCCTCTCCTCCTTCTTCTCCATCCTCTCTACCACCAGCTCCACCACCTCCCCCTCCTCCTCTCTTCCCTCAGCCCAACCGTCGGCTCCGCCACCTTCCCCTCCCTTCTCTCTCTACTCTCATCCCCAACCAGCCCGATCATCGACCATGACCCTCCCTATTCTCTCTCTCTCTCTCTCTCTCTTTCTCTCTCTCTCTCTCTCTCTCTCTCTCTCTCTCTCTCTCTCTCTCTCTCTCTCTCTCTCTCTCTTCTCTAGCTCGATCTGCCCCCTCCTACTTTGTTCTCCTCTCTCTTCCTGGTCGACCCGACCGCCGGCCTCGACCCCTCCTTGCTCTCTCTCTCTTTTTCTCTCCTCTTTTCTCTCGACCTAATCCACCCCCTCCTACTCTTTCTCTCTCCTCTCTTGCCTGGCCAGCCCAACCGTCGGCCCCGACCCCTCCTTGCTCTCTCTCTCTCTCTTCCTCTCTTTCCTCATCCCGACCTACCCCCTCCCTACCCTCTCCTTTCTTCCCTCGGCCCGAACCCGCCCCCTCCATATTCTCTCTCTTTTTCTTCTCTCTCTTTCTATCTTACTGTCTTGTGTCTCTCATTTTGCAGGCTACCTCTAGCACTGCTGTCTTCCTATAGCGTTGCTGTCAGCGACCCTCGGAGCTTTCTATGCAACCCTCTCTCTGTAGCCACGGATATCATTTTTTTAAAAAAATTATAGTCTTATTTATTAATTATTTATAATATTTATATTAATATTTATAATTTTTATTATTAATATTTATTATAAATATTATAATTATCCATTGGCCATGGGTTCGTGTTGACGGATAAGAGAACTCCCGTCGATTGATTTTTGACTATGCTGATGGATTTTAGATCAGACCGTGCTATGTCGGCGGTCGTGGATGGTCCTAGACCATGCTGGTAGCCTTGGGTCATACCGTGTCGGTGGCCATGGATAATCCTTGGGGCATGCTAGTCGATAACAAAATCCCCACTGATGGATTTTGGGCCGTGTTGATGGCCGTGAGCTATGCTGGCTGCTAAAAGAATCCTTACCCTCGCTGACCGCTAATAGAAAGTAAAATTATTTATTACTCATTTTAATTATTTATGGATGTAATTTATGTTGTAGAATTTATATCTTGTTGCTTTTGTTTATTGCATTGCATAACGATAGACTCGTGAATTGATTAGTGTACATAATCTTCAACATTCGTACATTTATATATTTTTATATGGATAAAAGAATTATGTATAATGATTAATTAATTATCTAATTTAGATAGTTTAAAAATTATAAATAATTCTATAGATAATTATAGTAATCAAATAGTATGCTAAGGGTTTTGAATGAAATTTTGGATAATATGTTATATTGGTTAATGTTTATTAACGTTGCAGATCACGATGGCATCGAAATACTATCTAGCTTTATCCCCATCTCTCTGTGGGTTATGTGGAGCTCTGCATCGATGCAAGGGACCACCGACATCTACTCCACCAACATCTGAGCCTCCACCATCAGCCACATCTTCGATAAATGCTCCACCCATCGATGAGTCTCCACTAGCATCCATGTCGCATGATCCCATAGCCAGTGAGTGTATGTTTTTATTATATCATTTATTTATTTATTTATATAATTATTATCATTCTTATATATTTGCATAATATATTTTTATTGCAGGTGCATCATCAAGTAGGATATTTTATGGTCCCACATGCATGCCGCATGTGTGGAACCACCAGCATCAGGTGATGGTGGACTACAACATGGAGGAAAGGCTAGTAGGAAAGACCATGTGAGAGATGCATTTCTTTTTTAGAGTGCTTATGAGGTAGTCTGACATCATTCTGATACTGCCTATAGATTGATGATTGATGGATGCTGGTGTCAGGGATCGAATATGGAAGAAGATATGGATAAGTATATCTTAGTTATATTTATGCATTTGATATTTTTATACTATATTTTATTTATATAATTTCGTAACTGACTTTTAATAATTTTATGCAGAGGAGGTATGACTTTCTAGATCATGAGTGAATTCGAGATGCCTGACTGAAGAAGATTGGAGAGTTATATCGGAACTACAAGATCGAGCTCCATGAAGGATGGCTCGAGCATTAACAGGATACTCCAGAGGAGCTTGTTCCTTGAATTCAGGACTATCCACTAAGTGGGAGGGGATGGTTAGACATTGGAGGAGCTAGAAGTTTGAGATTTAATTTTTAATTTTTAAATTTTTTAATATACTTAAAATTATATTAAATATTTTTAAATACTTATTATTTATTTGAATACTTGTTAGGCTATTATTCATTAGAATTGGAAGAACTAGGCAGCTCAAGAGTATACGCACACTTTCAGCCATGAGTCTATAGCCAGTTATGTATATAGAGAGGTAATAAATTTTGAATCTTTTTAGATAAATTAAATTAATATTTTTTTATATTTTTAATAAACTAATTTATTGTTATAGCTGATGAGAGATGGGGTGATGTCCAGCCATAGCGAGATCTTCCAATCCAGCCGTACGGACAAGAAGGGTAAGTCGATGAATGCCATGATCGAAAGAATTTTTATAAGTAATAAATATATTAGTATGATTAGTATTTTACCATTTCTTATAAAATTTTATTTAAATTTATAATTACAAAAGCAGTTAGATGCATTGCGAGCGAGGATCTAGACACCTCTGACCCCCATGACCATCTGTTTCAGGTCTAAGGGCCTGAGCACCATGGGAGGATCCGATGCAGGCCCGAACATATGCTGATGAGCTACTGATCTAAATCGAACATCTCTTCACATGCTTCTAGTGTCGTCAGTCTAGAGCAGCTTGAGGAGGCATTGGTGCAGGCAGCTCAGGCTATGGTGCGGGCAAATTAGGCTACGGTACGGGCAGATTAGGCTATGGTGTGGGCTGCTCAGACTATGGCACGGGCTGCTCACATTGAGGAGCACACATCTCATCTGGAGGGCATCTTAAGTGCCATGGTGATGAGGCTCAGTGCGCATTTTGGAGCTAACTTCATGGGTCTTGAGGATATGTTTGCCTGCATTCTAGCTCCAACTCCTACAGCTCCAGCCCCTCTAGCTCTAGCTCCAGCTCCTCTAGCTCATGTTCGATCTTTCGATGACGATGATGGTGTACATTTAAAAAACTTTTGATATATATATATATATTTAAAAATATTATAATAAATTTTATTCAGTAATAAAATTTGAGCATTTCATAAATATTCTTATATTTATAATATTTTTTTATATTATTGAACTACATTTAACAGGTAAAAAATATAAAAATTAAAAAAATTATATTTTTTTATTATTCAAGAGCTACGATAGTGATTGCAAAATTATTGGCATAAGCATGCCAACTACTACTGTAGGCTTCATGCCAACCACTACATTAGACATATGATAGTGGTTTAGTAACCACTACAATAGTTTAACCTATGGCAGTGGTTATAAAACTGCTGCCATAGATCAATAGCAACGGTTCTATAATCGCTACCATTAAGAGCTATGGTAGCGGTTAAAGAATCGTTGCCATAGGTCAAACTATATTGTAGTGGTTTGGCAACTGGTGCCATAAGCTATCTATGGCAGTGGTTCGTGTAACCACTGCAATAATCGCTTTCATAGATCTACTATAACGACCACAGTGTCAGCGGTTAGATAATCACTACCATAGCCTATGGCAGTAGTTTTTTAGACTATGGTAGTGATTATCAACTACTGTCATAGTCTTGTTCTATAGTAGTGAATCCTGTTCGAGCTTTAGAATGGACATGCCATCAATTATGATTATGGGTGTGTAAGGATCTTTCACTATGATATTCCACATATCATAGTCTTATGCTTGAATAAATATCCTCATTCTTGCTTTTCAATAGGTGTAATTATTTTCATTGAAAAGTGAGAGTCTATTGGTTGATTATCCTTCAATCATTGAAGTCTCAATTGATTTGCCATTAAATCTTTGGCTCTATGATCGTTAGGTCAACAACTAATATTAGAGCACTTGCTTTGATACCACTTATTGTCCAAAGAAGGCTACCCAAGAGGTAGGGATGAATTGGATATTTAAAATTTTAAATTATGAATATGCTGAATTTTAATATTATATTCTTGGTGAAATAATATAAAATATAAGTATAGAATAAGAGCAATATAAATAACATAATGATAAATACAAGAGATAAAGCTTTTATAGTGGTTCGGCACCAAACTCAGCACCTATGTCCACTCCTTAAGTAAACCACTTGAGAATTCAACTATAATCACTCAATTGATTACAGTTCATTATTTTTCTAGGGCTCACAATCCAATTCGATTGGTTTTGACCTAGGCTCACCTTTACAACGATTGCTTTTTCGGGCTAACAATCAACCTCGATTGATTTTGACCTAGGCTCACCAATCAAACATTTATAATGTCCAACTCTAGGCTTGGACCAACCCCAAGTTTTTCATCCCAAAAAACTTGTAAACAAATAAGATACAATAATTAAAAAAGTTTAGAAAAAAAAATTCAATGAAGCCCAAAAGAAAAGATTGTGAATGGAATGCTTGTTTGCTTTGCTCTTCTTCTTTAATACTTGAGAGAAGTTGATGAAGCTCTTCAATAATTATGCCTTGACTTCTCTCACTTTGAGAATGATTGAAAGGACAAAAGATTCTCTGAAAAACTCTTTGTTTACTTCACTAAATGGTTCTCACAATGAATGAACTTGATGTAGCTTGAAGGCTCTTGAATGTATATGCCAAAAGTTCTGCTTGAAGTTCTTAAATATTTCTTATATATTCCAAGACTTCCCACCATCCCAAAATATTTGAAGAAGCTCCATTTAATATCCTAGCCATTGGGCATAAAAATCTAGCCATTAAAAAAAAGTTGGGGTTGAAAAAATGTAGTTCTGAAAAAAACTAGCCATTATAGTGACTTAATCAACTAACTTTCTGACTTAGTCGACTCAGTCCCTTGGATCTTGAACTTTAGCCATTTTTATGCTTTCTATCTTCTATTGTCTTCTAAAATTGAGTCGACTAACTCTCAGACTTAGTCGACTAAGTTTTCTGAATCCTAAACTTTCATTTTTCTGTGCTTTCTATATTTTACTGTCTTCTGATACTTAGTCGACTAACTTTCAAACTTAGTCGACTAAGTCTCCTGGATCCTGAATTTTAATCTTTTTCTATACTTTTTACTTCTACTATTCTCTGATACTTAGACAAGTAACTCCTGGCTTAGTCGACTAAGATACATGCCAAGCATGCTATATGATTTTTGACAATCTTTCTTTTTTAATTTCTTTTGTAGGCTAGACTTACTTCCTAAACTTTATTTATCTCTCATTAACTATTCTTTTTAGGATGTGTCAAGTCTTAATTTTCTTGAGGGCCTCTTGATTGATGATACTCAATTTAATTGATGAAAATCACTTAAAGTATTATGAATGTTTGAAATTTAAACTACACATCCTCAAAACAATATTAGTAACTTAATAAATTATACTTAAATACTTCTGTTATCATCAAAATCAATCTAGGAGTCAACACTTTATGAAGATTGATAAGTGATAAAAATACACTAATAAAAGTATTAAATTATAAAATAAATTAATCTATTTTAAAAAAAATTAATATTTTTGTTAATCCTATGTAGAAAAGAAGGCCACTAATATGAAGATTTTATTTTTCTGATTTAGATGAAATAAATTTTAAGCAAAACGGACTTCAAATGAGCCCAAAATTAAATTTAAAAAAAAATGGTTGGTCCGATTCAAATCAATTCAGAAAAATTAGCTCAGCAGACCACCCGACCCGACCATGCTTAGACCGACTGCTAACGCCACACTTACGTCGAACTGACGTCAGCATTTTTCACGGCACACGGTGGACCATTATAGAGGGCATTTCGAGGATTTCTTAGGAAGAAGCATGCTCCAATTGGTTGAAGAAAGCGGCGGTCCGTGCAACATCGGGCTCGCGCATGATCTACAGAGGGTAATCTGGAAATTCTACCTGATTCGATGGATGTTGTTCACTGAGATTTGATCGAACTGCTGGGATTTTTGTGCTAGTGAACGGCATCCATAGCAGCCGATTGGGATCCAATGGCTGAAGGCGATTCTGGGTTTTAACTAAGGCTTTGAAGGCTCTCAGATGCTGATCCGACGGCCCATAATCCATATAGGAGTTGATCCAATAGCTGTTGTTTAATCTGAGTGGATCTGGAAGATTAAAAGCAAATTTTAAGTGGTTTTTGGCCCGTTTGATTGCCATCCAACGGCCAGAATGATCTAGGTTTTAATTTGAGTCATCCAAGAAGTTTTAAACCCAATTCTTTTAGAATTTTTGATGGAGATTTCAATCAAAAACCAACTCTAGTCTATAAAAAGGCCCTGAGAGAGCTGAGAGAGAGAGAGCGTAGGAACAGGGGAGAAGAGAAAGAGTTCAGAGAGAGTTTAGAAAGAGAGAGTTTTGAAGAGAGAGAGAAGAAAAAGAGGTTTTTATTTTTTTATTTTTCTTCTTCTTTTCTTCTTCCGACAATCAGGACATCGATCAAGGGGCTTTTCTTCTTATTCATCAAGTTTTCCACACCAAGAACAAAGGACAACCAATTTCAGCAATTGAACAATCTAATTTCTTTATATTTTTTATTTTATTTATTATTTTTAAACTTATTATTATCAACTAATTTTTTTTTACTAAGACTAAGGTGGAGCCACTCTTTTAATGCAATATTCAGTATGAATTATTTTTAATTTTAAATTTTATTTATGAGGAGTATATAAATCTGATCTTAATGCTTTTAGATTACTGACCATCTTTTAATTGATTTGATGAACATAGATGTTATGGATCAAGTACATCTATATTATTGCTTCTTGATTATATACCTTGTATTATGAATCAAATTAGAATTCATATGCATGCAGGAATTTTAGTGCGCTTTGGATGCAGCATATTTTAATTAGAGGATTTTACAAAATTTAATATATTAATATTTATTTAAATTATACCTGAACCAAAGGATAATTAATAAATATTGATAGTTTTGCTACGTCTGGATCAAAGGATAGTGAATAAACTAAGAGACTCCACCATCATATGAAATAAAATTAACCTAATAATCTAAATATTGTATTAACTGAGTTGGTGAACCGATTATCTTAGTAACCCATTGCTCTTAAGTTTAAAATCTTAATAATTACACTCTCTCTATTTTCTTAAAATTTTTAATTATTTCTTTATTTTGTTCTTTAATTTCTTATTCAAATCGATCTTCTAAATAAAGCATAGAAAAAAGCTTTTCAGTACTTATTTTTCAATCGTCTAGGGATGATACTCTACTTACTTACTTTATTACTTGATTCACTGGAGCACTTGCCATAGCTATAGATTAGCATGCATCAAGTATTTGGTGCCGTTGTCAGAGATTGTGTCTAAAATAAAATTAAAATTTTGATCCTAGCTTTACTTTAGAATTTTATTTTTAATTTTTAATTTTTTTTATTTTTAAAAAAATTTGTTCAGTGCATGACATGTACTGGACATAGTAACTTATTATCTTTAGATCCAGAAATTGAAAGAACCATCAGAAGACTACAACAAGAAAGAAACATGGCAACTGAAGATCCTAACGACATTAATCTAGGATTGGATATGGCGATCGAGAGACAGCATGAAGCTATTCGAGCAGTACATCATTTATTAAATGATTACATCATACCATCTATAGTCGAGGCAGCTTCGAGCATTAGGAGACCGCCTGTGCGAGCAAATAAATTCAAAATAAAATCGATGATGATCCAAATGATTTAATCAACTATCCAATTCAGTGGACACATGCATGATGATCCGAATGCCCATATTTTTAACTTTTTTGAACTTTATGATACTTTTAAAATTAATAGGATGTCGGATGATGCTATTAGATTAAGGTTATTTTCTTTCTCTTTATGGGATAAAGCTAAAAATTGACTTCATTCTCTTCCTATAGATTCTATCACAACTTGGGATGTCCTAGCCCAAAAATTCTTAGCCAAGTACTTTCCACGTTCCAAGACTACCAAGATGCACAACGATATCACTTCTTTTATGAAGATGGACATGGAGATACTATACTTGGGAGCATTTCAAGGAACTGCTGAGGAGATATCCACAGCATCAACTATCCATATGGCTTCAGGTACAAACTTTCTATAATGATTTATCTCCTACTAATCATTCTATGATTGATGTAGTAGTAGGAGGAACCATTAATCAAAAAATGAAGGAAGAAGTCTTTGATCTGATCGATGAGATTGTATCAAATAGCTATCAGTGGCAGATAGAATGTATGATACCGAAAAGACCAGTAGCTATGCAGGGAGTAGATTGCATGCCATCCTTATTAGCTGAAATTGCAGCCCTTAGAGTCGAAGTCAACAACTTGAAGGGAACAGCTATGCATGTTCAGAGCATCACTTGTGACCTGTGTGGAGGAGGACACGATATAAGCAATTGCCAGATAGGTAATCCTTTTGCTAAAGCAACTGATACAGCTAATTATGTTGGTAATTTTGATGCATACTAATCTATAGCTATGGAAAGCGCACTAGTCGATCAAGTAATAAAGTAAATGAGTAGAGTATCATCCTTAGAGGATTGAAAAATAAGTACTAAAAAGCTCTTTTCTATGCTTTATTTAGAAGACCGATTTATGAGAATAAGAAATTAAAGAACAAAATAAAGAAATAATTAATAATTTTAAGAAAATAGAGAGAGTGTAATTATTAAGATTTTAAACTTAAAAGCAATAGGTTACTAAGGCAATCGGTTCACCAACTCAGTCAATACAATATTCAGGTTATTAGGTTAATTTTATTTCATGTGACGGTGGAGTCTCCTAGTTTATTCACTATCCTTTGGTCCAGGTGTAGCAAAACTATCAATATTTATTAATTATCCTTTGGTTCAAATATAATTTAAATAAATATTAATGTATTAAGTTTTGTGAAACCCTCTAATTAAAATACGCTACATCCAAAGCGCACTAAAATTTCTGCATGCATATGAATTCTAATTTGATTCATAATACAAGGTATATAATCAAGAAGCAATAACATAGATGTACTTGGTCCATAACATCTATGTTCATTAGATCAATTAGAAGATGGTCAGTAATCTAAAAGCATTAAGATCAGATTTATATACTCCTTATGAATAAAATTAAAAATAAATCATACTGAATATTATATCAAAAGAGTGGCTACACCTTAGCCTTAGTAAAAAAAGATTAGTTCATGATAACAAGTTAAAAAATAATAAATAAAATAAAAAATATAAAAAAATTAGATTGTTTGATTGCTGAAATTAGTTGTTCTTGCTCTTGGTATAGAAAACTTGATGATGAAGAAGAAAAGCCCCTTGATCGATGTTCTGATTGTCAGAAGAAGAAAAGAAGAAGAAAAATAAAAAATAAAAATTCCTTTTTCTTCTCTCTCTCTCTTCAAAACTCTCTCTTCCTAAACTCTCTCTAAACTCTTTCTCTTCTCCACTGTTCCCAGGCTCTCTCTCTCTCTCTCAGGGCCTTTTTATAGACTAGAGTTGGTTTTTGATTGAAATCCCATCAAAAATTCTGGAAGAATTGGGTTTAAAACTCCTTGGACAACTCAAATTAAAACCTAGATCATTCTAGCCGATGGCAATCAAATGGGCCAAAAATCGCTCAAAATTTGCTTTTAATCTCCCAGATCCACTCGGATTAAACAATAGCCATTGGATCAACTCCTAAATGGATTATGGGCCATCGGATCAGCATCTAAGAGCCTTCAAAGCCTTAGTTAAAACCTAGAATCGCCTTCAGCCATTGGATCCCGATCGACTGCTATGCATGCCATTCACTAGCGCAAAAATCCCAGCCGTTCAATCAAATCCCAGTGAACAACATTCGTTGGGTCAAGTAGAATTCTTAGATTACCCTCTATAGACCGTGCACGAGCCCGATGTTCCATGGATTGCCACTTTCTTCAGCCAATCGGAGCGTGCTTCTCCCTGTGAAATCTCTAAAATGCCCTATATAGTGGTCCACCGTGCCCCGCAAAAAATGCTAACGTTAGCTCGGCATAAGTGTGGCATCAGTGGTCGGTTTGAGTGCGGTCGAGCCGGATGATCTGCTGAGCTGATTTTTCTGAATCAATTTGAACCGGATCGATTGATTTTTTTTTTTTTGAAATTCAATTTCGGACTTGTTTGAAGTCTATTTTACTTAAAATTTATTTCATCTGATTCAGAAAAATAAGATCTTCATATTGGTGGCCTTCTTTCCTACATAGGATTAATAAAAGTATCAATTTTTTAAAATATATAAATTTATTTTATAATTTAATACTTTTATTAGTATATTTTTACCACTTATCACACCTCCCAACTTAGTCATTGCTAGTCCCTTAGCAATGCTTTATTTAATACCATGTTTCAATAAGATCATCCACCAAATAGATAAATTTAGAATTAAAGATTAAAAAGTTTAGAAAATACCACTAACTAAGCTTTGAGCTTCAGAAGCAAATTTTGCAGTCAGTACAATTAAAAATTTTCTTAGAGTACATCAAAGATCTACAGCATTTATGTTCGTGATGACTATCTTTAGCATTTTAATGTTAATTTAAAGGACAAAAGTATCCTCTCTTATCATCTATTTTTGGTCAATTTTCTATACATTTCTAATTTTATACTCATGAATTAAGATAGCTTTCATACTGCCTTTTTTTTTTTTTTTAATGTGCTGAGCATTCTAACCTTCCCTTCACCATTTTACGTAAATTTTCACACTTGACCTAGGTGCAGAGACCCAGTTACTAGGCTTTGGGCAATCCACATATACTCTATCTTTTGCACTTTATTTTTAGGCAGGTAGCTTTTTTCTTAAATTCAAGTTTCTTTGATTAGAATGTATATTAATTACCAATTTTTAGTGATAATTGAATCCTCAGTTGGCCTTATAATCAATACCTACTTTGCTTTGTTAGTGTGCATGTGCAATTAGAAGTGTTAATAGCCTTTTGATGACTTAAGTAGGCTGCTAAAAGTCTGACCAACTAATCTACTTCTTTAACTTATTACATTCATTAGCAGATATTTCTATCTTTTATCACTTGTCTAGTCTATCTTGCTTAAGATTTTCTTCTTGATACATGGTTAATCTTTTTTTTTTTACCCCCTAACTTATTCTACATTATCTTAAAGGGAAAAAAAATAAAGAGTGCAATAAAGGATAGGAAGGAATACACCTGATTTGGTTCCGTCTGGTTCTTTGAAGCTTTGAAATTTACTTGAGTTCTCATTGATTTTTTTTGCAAAATTGAAAATACACATTGAAGCAGTAAAAGAGTAATAACAAATTATAGAAAAATAAAAGAAAAAAATGATCAAAACTAAAAAAAAAGAAACAATCTATCTAGTAGTTTCGATTTATAGTCTTCAGCTTGACTTTCTTTGAGTTCTAAGTTGAATCAATCCGGTGCCACTTCAATTGAAATACTTTCATATTTGGTCGAGCCCTCTTTCAGTTGGACATTGCTAGCTTTCATACTTTCAAACCTATTTTCTACAGAATTCTCATATAATGAATTATCAATAATATCAATTAGAAAATAAGTTTGATTATCATCAGGATGTTTAGTATCTTTGAAAATATTAAAAGTAACTTGTTCATCTTGGATTCTAAGAATTAATTTTTCTTATTGAACATCTATTAAAGCTCTTCTAGTAGCTAAAAAGGGTCTTCCTAAGATAAGGGGTACATCATAATCTTCTTCCATATCAAGAATAATAAAATCAATTGGAAAAATAAACTTGTTTACCTTTACCAAGACATCCTCCACTATACCTCTTGGATATTTGATGGATCTGTTGGCTAATTAAAGAGTAATAGTGGTAGGCTTCGGTTCTCCTAAACCAAGCTTCCTAAAAATAGAAAAAGGTATGAGATTAATACTTGCTCCTAGATCACATAAAACTTTATCAAAACTATAATCACCAATAATGCAAGAGATGGTAAAACTTTCTAGATTTTTTAGCTTCTATGATAATTTATTTTGAAGTATTGCTGAGCATTCTTCATTCAAATTTATTCTCTCATGTTCCTTCAGCTTTTTCTTATTTATTAGAATTTCTTCGAGAAACTTGGCATACCTGGGCATCTGAGTGATAGAAGGAATATTAATATGTAAATTTTTTAAAATTTTAAAAAAATTAAAAAATTTCTTATCTGGATGCTGTATTTGTCTCTCTGGGAATGGTAGTGGCGGCATGTAGGGCTTCACATTTGGATCGGCAAACTGTATACCTGGAGACCATCCATCTGCTGGTTATTTTGGAGACTGATGAATTTTAATTGATGGTTTCTTATTTGTAGTTGGCTCTTCAATCTCTTTCTTCTGATGTAGCTCTTCTAGCCTTTTACCACTTCTTAGGATGATAGCATTGACTTACTCCCTTGGATTGGTCTCCGTGTTGCTGGGTAAGGATCCCCGAGGTCTCTCAGAGATTATCTTAGCCATTTGACCTATTTGCATCTCCAAATTTTGAATTGCTGCTGCTTGGTCCTACCTAAGTTTGGCTTCCAAATTTTTTATAGTTGCTTCTTGGTTTTGCATGAATTTAACCATTAGCTCTTCCATGTTGGACTTCTTTTCAGGTACTTAGAACCTCGGGGGTGGCTATTGTGCTACATTTTGATTGCTTCACGAGAAATTTGGGTGTTGCCTCCACCCTTGATTGTATGTATTGGAGTAGGGATTGTTTTGTTGCGGCCTAAAAAAATTACCAATATAATTAGCTGTATCAATTGCTTTAGCAAAAGGATTACCTATCTGGCAATTGCTTGTATCGTGTCCTCCTCCACATAGGTCACAAGTGATGCTCTGAACATGCATAGCTGTTTCCTTCAAGTTGTTAACTTCGGCTCTAAGGATGGTAATTTTAGCTAGTAAGGATGGCATGCAATCTACTCCCTGCACAGTTGCTGGTCTTTTCGGCATCATACATTCTGTCTACCACTGATAGCTATTTGATGCCATCTCATCGATCAGATTGAAGGCTTTTTTCTCTATTTTTTGATTAATGGTTCCTCCTACTGCTGCATCAATCATAAAATGATTAGTAGGAGATAAACCATTATAGAAAGTTTGTACCTAAAGCCATATGGATAGTTGATGATGTGGACATCTCCTCAGCAGTTTTTTGAAATACTCCCAAGCCTCATATAGTGTCTCCATGTCCATCTACATAAAAAAAGTGATATTGTTCCACATCTTGGCAGTCTTGGAAGGTGGAAAGTACTTGGCTAAGAATTTTTGGGCTAGAACATCCCAAGTTATGATAGATACTGTAGGAAGAGAATAAAGCCAATTTTTAGCTTTGTCCCATAAAGAGAAAGGAAATAACCTTAATCTAATAGCATCATCTGACACCTCATTAATTTTAAAAGTATCACAAAGTTTAAGAAAGTTAGAAATATGGGCATTCGGATTATCATGCACGTGTCCACTGAATTGGATAGATGATTGAATCATCTAGATCATCGTCGATTTTATTTCAAAGTTGTTTGCTCATACAGGCGGTCTCCTAATGCTCGAAGCTGCATCGACTACAGATGGTGTGATGTAATCTTTTAATGGATGATGTACTGCTCGAATAGCTTCATGCTGTCTCTCGATTGCCATATCCAATCCTAGATTAATATTGTTAGGATCTTCAGCTGTCATGTTTCTTTCTTATTGTAGTCTTCTGATGGTCTTTTCAATTTTTGGATCTAAAGGTAGTAAGCTACTATGTCTAGTATGTATCATGCACTGAACAAATTTTTTTAAAAATAAAATAAAAATAAAAATTAAAAATTAAATTCTAAAGTAAAGCTAGGATCAAAATTTTAATATTATTTTAGACACAATCCTTAGCAACGATGCCAAAAATTTGATGCGTGCTAATCTATAGCTATGGCAAGTACACCAGTCGATCAAGTAATAAAATAAGTGAGTAGAGTATCATCCCTAAAGCATAGAAAAAAGTTTTTCAGTACTTATTTTCCAATCCTTTAGGGATGATACTCTACTCACTTACTTTATTACTTGATCGATTGATGCACTTGCCATAGCTATAGATTAGCATGCATCAAAGATTCCTCTAGTTTGTTAATATCTTACCATTATCCATGATTTTGAAGATTTCATTTTTTTTTGCCTTTGATTACTCATGCATGTGGGAGAATATGGTGTTTTAATTTCCTTCCCTTAACCATTAGTTTCTTGAGCATTGCTTCTAATAAGTTTCCTCTTGATTGATGTAGCTCTCTAGTGAGCCTTTGAGAGAGCTTCTTTATTGTAGCCTATCCACACTTAGGCCTTTGGCTTCTTCTCGTTTGTCCAATTCTTCTATTCTAGTAATAATCTCTTTCTTTGTATTGAATATATTTTCAACATTGCACCTACTCCAGTGCCTTAAATTTCTATGCAAGAAATGAAGCTTATGGACCAATAAAGCAATGGGATCTACCAAGCTTGGAGTATTCTCTCCCACTAGTTTTGGATCGGGTTATCGAAGCTAGGATATTAGTACAAGTGATTTTCAAAATAAAATGTCTTTCTATGATAAGGTGCATTTTTGCTTTTGTGGATGTTGGGCTAAGAGTAGGGGTATATGATTGGATATAACCCTTGGCAAGGGGGAGAAGGATGTGAGAGGAAAATGGGAGTGCCGCTTTTCATCTGCAAAGCACTAGTGAAGCCTTTCTAAGCAAACCTTTTCTTCGAAGTTAGACCATATAAATCTTCTACCATAGGGGTTAATTTTGATTACCTCTAAGTCGTTAATCAATTTGCTTTCTAAGTCTAGTCTATTGATTGATCTTCTAGTGATGTTAAAGTCATCTATGATTATCCATGGCTCATTAATGTGCTGTTTGATAGATTTTAGCTCATCAAAGAACCGACATCAATCATACTACTCATGAGGTTCATACACATTTGTGACTACCCACTAAAGTCTATTGGATGAGAGAGTAAACTGAGTATCGATGCCAAATTCTCTAGAATGTAGGGATTTTTCTTGAATTACTAAACTACTCTAGGCTATGACGATACCACCAGAGGATCCATTAGCCTCTTTGATTTGCCATTTATCTAGTCTGTATTGTTGATTGCATGGAGCGGCTTGAAGTCGATGGATCTTAGTTTCATTTTTTGAAGACACACATAGTATAACACTTACACTGTCTAATTGAATGCTTAACCATGTGCCATTTGGATGGCTACCCTAAGCCTCTAGTGATCCAACATAGCATTATCATTTCCTTTCCTAAACCAGATGGTGAATAAAGGAAAAATGTAGAGTTTGGTGAAACTGGTATATATAATTGAAGATGGATTCATTAGGTGCTCTAAGAGAGAGCTAACAAGAGCTACTACATATACAAAGAAAAATATAGAAGTCCCTAAAGGTAATGTTAGCATACAACAAAAGTTTTTTCAGGTTGGTTGATATAGTGGAAGGTTGAGCAAATAGGCAAAATGGAATAATTGAATGAGTGTAGTCATATTAACTTGCAGTTGCCACCATGATGCAGAAGTCAGTTTGTTGTGTTTGAGGAGCTCCAAGGTCTTCATCTTTTAGGTAGGTCTATTGAGTCACTTATCTAAAGTTTAATACCACATGTAGATCCAAGTCGTATGAGCTTATCGGCTGCTAATGAGTTAAGAGGAATCTTCTTCCTTCAACTCTCGTTCCTCTATCCTAGCTTCTGGATCTTCTTCTTTTTGAGCCTAGAGCTTCTCTTAGATGGAGGACAATTGAGAGTTAGCTTTGAATTGAGAGTTAGCTTTGAAGAAGCAACATCAAAGTCTACGACCGTGCAAAGTTGGCTAAGAACTGAAGTGAGAGATCAGATGAGGGACTATAGCAAGATCAGATGCTACTGGTGCGATGAGTTGGAACATCGAGTCAAGAATTATCCATAACTTAAAGATTGGATGAGGGCTATTATGGCGATAGTCAGTAGTGATACAGAAGGTAGTGATGATGTTCTTCTGATTACTGATGAGATATCTACTTATTTCTCTCAGTGGATTATGGATTCTACTTATTTTCATGATGTATATTATAGAGAAGAGCTATTTAACTCCATGAAAACTAGTAAGGACACTATGTTTTTGCCAGATGGATAGAGCTGTGAGATCAAGGGAAGTGGGATGATTAGCATGAAGCTCCATGAAGGAATAGTGAAGAAGTTAGATGAGGTTCGATACATATCCATCTTTAAGAAGAATCTAATCTCACTGAGTAGGCTGAATTCGATCAGCTTTAGATGAAAAATTGATGGAGGAATCCTGAAGATCATGCACGACAGTAGGATAGTGTTAAGAGGAAGAAAGTATGAAGGACACTACCTTATGGCAGGGAGCCTAGTGCAAGATGGAGCTCCAGATGGAGATGGATTGGGTACGAGATGAGAGACTCAAGAGAATAACATACGATGTTATAAGGTGAAGTTCCTATTGCTGTGGGAGGCTATCCTGAGCAGATCTCAGGTCAGAAGGATCATAGTCATTGATGAAGATGGGATCCAATGGCCTAACTTGACTCCCATGTATGCTTATCCATGATTAGCAGGTGATTGTCCTTGGGTAGGGGGTGAGAGAATTCAAAAGCTCTCAAAGTCAGGTGGAGGCTAAATGTCGAGTCGAGATAGAAATTGTTAGGATTTGATGCCTCAAATTTGACCTACAGTAGAGGAGAATCAGTATCAGCATTGCAGTCAGGCTTGCTCAGATATGGGATCGAGCCAACTCAGACTGAAATTGAGCTGACTCAAATCACAATCGAGCTGGCCCTCTTAGGCAAACAGAAGGTAGGTGTTCAGGCGAGATACAGTCGAGCCAGCTTGACCTTTGATAGAACCAGCTCGATGGAGGCAAACAGAATAGGATGGAGTTTTTTGTTTGGATTCGAATTATGATTAATCAAAGGGATCTATAGGAGTTAGGCATGGACCATAGGATCCAATGGCTACTAAGGACTGCAATCATGATTTGAAGGTTAGAAAATTTTTTAAGACTGCATCAAGATCATGTTTGACTTATATTAGAAGAAAAAGTCCTATTAGAACTTTTATAAACTATTGAGAAGAGGATTCTCATCCTATTTAAAGGATTGAGGTGCTGTGGAGCAAGATGTGGCATATATGATATGAGAGGCATGTAGAGAGGATCAGGCAGCTGCCAAGAGGAGCTTGGCAGAGCATCGAGTACGTGTAGCCTATAAGAGAGAGAAGTAATAGGTGCATAGCATCCAATACAGAGGCCATGAGAGCAGAGCATCTTGTAGCTTCTGTAGGTCTCTTTGAAAGTTCTGAGAGATCTTTTATGAGGATAGCTTGTAGTTGAAAGAGATTTGTGTATAGTGAGTTAAAAGTAGGTGTTCTCCTCTTGTACTTATTTTTTTCTTTCATAGCGGAGCTTTGCATGCCTCGTGGAGGCGAGCCTTTAGATTGATCCATGTACTTGATTATTTTTTTATTTTAATTTTTTTCTTTCTTTCTACTATAATAATCTGGTACTAGATCCTCAACAAGTGATATTAGAGAAGTTGATATCACCAACATAAGAATTATCTTGATGGTCAATAATTCTTATTGAGTGGGTTGGAACTATTCTAATCTATTGAAAGGAGCTTCAATAATATTATTCATGGAGATCATAATATATCTTACTATCAGATAGAATAGAACCTATGGATCATACATATAAGTGATCATGTCTGATCAAATGGTTAGATTTAATTTGATATGTCAAAGCTTGACAAGTCAAATGTTTGATTGGTCAAAGAGTTAATACAATTAAACCCAAAGGCAATAGGACTCCTTATAAGAAAGGGATTTTGATTTATCAAAGCATTTGACTCATAGAAGGACTCCTCACCCCATGGTTGGCGCCATATAAATTTTGTTAGATATATATCCTAGAAGCTAATCAGGTTGACACATTTATTATTCTAGGATATAATTTTATATTTTATATTTTTATTATTAGATTATTTATTCTATTCATGTTGTTTATGTGTCCATGACTCGTTCAAAAAAATTAATAAGATGATAATACATATTTTCAAAAATTAAGAATTTGAGGCATATATCATTGATGATTAATTTTTAAATGCTTTCGATCATCATCATAAGGATGATGATAAATCTGATGAGATAGGTGCATGGATAATTTTTCTTTTAGGGTAGACGAGTCTTGAGTCTACAGTATAAGAACAGTGGAGCAAGAGTGCAAGTTGAATTGTTAGAGAACAAGGATACCAAATGTGATTGATACGAGAAGTTACTTGAATATCTATCCACTCGTCAGTGACTTACTCAATGTTATAGTAGTATGACTAGTCCTTTGATCTATAGTACCTCAGCTATTCATAATGGTATTGCTATAGTTTGATTGCATATACACTTGATCTTCTAGCCATATGAATTCTTGCGGTGTATGTTGGCTGTAGTAGATTCATTGTAGGAATAGCATATAGACTTATAAGGAATCTATCGCTCTTGGTAGAAAAGAAAGATGATCCTATGTGATTTATGAGATTGAATTTAGAAGATCTCAACCAGGATAGTGTGAATAGTGAAAAAGAGTTTCCACCATATTCATATTAGAAACTCGAGTCGAATAAATTTGACGTATGATAGATGATGGAATTTAACAAAAAAATTCTATAACCTCCATCTTGTCGGGACTCGTGATAGAAGAATTGTATCACATGGTAACAACACCTAGAGGTTCATCCATTCTTTTCTACTAGAATGCTACTACATGCTATTAGACGTCACTAGTAGATTATGAGATTAATGAGAATTATTTGATGATCAATAATTCTTACTGGATGAGTTAGAATTATTCCAATCTATTGAAAATTTTTTTATTAATATTATTGATGGAGATATAATATATTTCACTACTAGATATAATAGAACCTATATGATGACACACAAAAAAAATGGTCAATGACTTAAGATTGGACTTTGAAAGTCCTACTTGAATTAGGATTATTAGAAATCCTAAAGGATTTTGGATACACATACTTGCATATGTTTAAACCCTAGAATCCCTATATTACTTGGACTCTTTGTGAGATAAGGAGTTGATTGGTCAATGCATAAGTCATAAAGGTCTGGATGCCCAACTATTGGACACCCAGACTATTTTCACACTTAGAGAGAGAAGAGGCGGCATCCAAAATGTAGGATTATTAGGGAGAGTGCTTAGAGTCCTTCACAAATAAGGATTTAACTGGTCAAAGCATTATGAAAATAGGATTCTTATATATCTCTATATATATTTTATACCCTGAGAAGGTTCAATAGATCTCATCCCACAACTAGATCTAATCCACGCCCCTTGCCTCATGGCCCCTTTTGCTTCACACCCTAGAAGAGATTACTATGTGAAAGAGTTCATGTCAAAAGAGGGATATTGCCCCTCTTAGATTGTGCGTCCCCTTAGGAGTCCTACTTGAAGACTGTCATGCTCTCTCCATCCAAGACCTCAACCCTCATGCCTCATCTCTCTCTCTGTTGCATGCCTAAGAGTTGGATGTCTAGAAGATCTCTTGCACCTCTCTTCTCATGCCCTAGAGAAAGGTTTTCAGGCTAAGGTTTTTTCATGCCCCAAGTGATCATGTCCAAGAGTTAGATGTCCCAAGTTTTCTGAAGGAGTTTTCATACCAAGAAGAGTTCTTGGAGAGAGAGAGAAAGAGGAAAGAGAGAAAGACAGTACTGGATTTTCTTCAGAAGAAAATCATTGAAGGATCAGGAAAGGTTCTCGATCCATTTCTATGAGAAGCATGATCAGCAAAAAGGAAAGGTTGAAATCCTTGAGAAGAATTTCCAGCAAGGAAGAAAAGAGAGGCTGTGTGCTGATTTTCTTATGAAAGAAATCAAAATCATCTAAGGAGAGTCCTTAATCATTCATGTGTGGATACTTGTAAAGCTCAAACACTTGTGTGGTTTCAAGGAATCAAGAAGACATCCACGATCATCAAACTATGATGATCAGCTACCCGCACAAAGGTGAAGATCCGATCTTCTTTCTTTTAACTCCTAATATTAATAATTATGAAGGATCTGGGGTTGATATGAGATGAGAGCTCATGTAATAATATCATATGGCATATAGAGACCTATACTCGATAAATTACTATCCTAGTTAATAACCTATCATTTGGTCATGAATAATTTTAAGAACCATTCGATAAATTCTTCTTTATTAATTAATTATGATTCTAAGAATTTCATCATAACACAAGAGTTCATTTAAGGATGACAAACAATTTATGATGAATAAGCTAAATAATTTTTATTAATTGATAATTCATATGCAAATTATATGAGGAGTGCAATCATCTACAACTTACATAATTAGCTTTAAGACATATTTTCTAATAGTATCCACATAAAGCTATCATCTGATCAAAGTGTTTGATCTCATGGCAGTGCTAGATCCCTTATAGAGATCATCTTTGATGGCGGATTTTTTTTCTCTTTGCTGAAAATTCTTCTTAAGGATTTCAGCCTTTCCTCTTTATAGATCATGCATCACATAGGAATGAATCAAGATCCTTTTCTTAACCTTTTTTGATTCCCTTAGAAAAAAACCTAGCACCCTCTTTTTGCTCTCTTTTCTTTTGGCATGACCTCTTCTTGGATATGGAACTCCTTCCACCTGAAAACATGAGGTTTCTTAGCTAATTAGGATATGAGATAGAATGTCCAACTCCTGGACCTACATCCAACAACTTGGAACACTTTCAAGAAAACTAGGCAAGAGAGAGAGAGATAAGGCATCCAATTACCTTAGATGTCCAAGAGAGAGAGAGGAGGCATGAGAAGTGGGGCAAAAATTCTTTCACATGAGAAACCAAAAGAGTGTTAGCTTTTAGGGCATGATCCCTCTTCACTTTAAGGCATCCAACTCTTGGACACGTAAGGGATTTTGGGCGTGAGAAAAGAGGCACACCAAGAAAGGAGGCATTTAGGGTTTTTGCATGTAAACATCGAGGCATTAAAACTCCTTTTAATGCAAAAGCCTTGAGGGAGAAGGACTCCCTTGCATGCAAGCCCTCTTTCCTTTTAGCATGAGAAATCTATTAGAAACTAGGAATTGATCTATCTAGTGGCAAGGAACATTTAAAATATATATATATATATATATATCAAAAAAATAATTTTTTTTTGTATTGATTGTCCTCATGATCAAATACTATAGAGATACTGGTATAGCATGCAGGAGATATGTAGAAAGTATATCTATACTGAATGTGATCAATGTAATACTTTGCTATTAAGAGTTGCTAGCGAAAACTATGGATATAATTGTCCCTCTGACCTAAGATCACTACGGTGACTTGCAAGCAATTCACTATACTTTAGTGTTTGACTACTTATATTTCTAATGCGGCAATAGAAGATTTTTGGATACAATCAAGTACTTATAGAGTTGGTGTATGAATCAAGATAGAATTGATCACTTCTAATTTGAGGAGCGAATGTCTCATTCATGTGTTTCAATTAAGTAAAGCGTAGGCCTGAGTAATCCTTGTGAGGAGTCATAGAATTTATAAGATTGAAACATAAGAAGGATAAACTATTTGAGTGTTGATAGTTAACTCAAAGTCATTTTGAGCATTAAGAATTAAAGGGATGAATTATACAGTAACTATAGGTCAGGATTCTAGAATATTGCTCTACATATATTCGATCTATCCAAACATCGGGTACTATTACTAGATAGTCATTTTGATTAATACATGAATTTATTTCTATGCTATTAGCTTAGGTTCGAACCTATGGGATCATATATATTAGAGATTTCTATCTGATTGGATGGTTGATCAATGATTAAGAATTGTTCAACGATCAAATCATCAACGCGATTGATGATTGATCAAGTGCAAGTATTATAGGAGGATTAATTAGTAATTAGATTGCTAATTAGCTCAATTTGATCGAGCATCAAGGCTGAAATCAAGTTTAATTGAATTAGATTCAATTAGATTTGGTTTGGACTTGATTAGGTCAAGTCTAATTAGTTTATGAGATAAGCCAATTACAAGGGAGATCGATTTTCTATTTGATTAAGACTTGAGTGTACCTAATTTTTAATTGATTTAGGAGTTAAACCAAATTTAAATATGATTTAATTAGATTTAATTGGGCTCCTAGTTGGACTAAAATCATCCTTAATTTGGGTTTAGATTAGGTTTGATCTAGTCAAAATTAGAGAGTCCCTGTTGGACTGGGATTCTCCCTCTTCCCTTGTGCCAAAAATCAATGCTCCATACCCACTCATCTAAATATTTGCATGAGTTTTCTCATGCCCAGAGAACCCCCATGCATGCCCTTTCTTTTGTGGTAATGGAATATTGTTTGAATAGGTCAAACAATGGAAGTTTTGAAAGAGTTTTAAAACTTCAAAACTCTTCCTCTCTCTTTATGGAAAGAGATCTCCATGCCTACCATAGGTTGTCGCCCCTCTATTGATGGAACCTGATTTTTTGGGATTTGCCATACCCTTCATCTCCTCTTAGCATGAATTAATTCACGTAAAAATCAAGGAGGCATCCAAGAGTTGGATGACTCTATAGATTCCTTATTAGACTAGGTATTTGACTTAGTCATGGATTCTCTCGGGAGTGCCACTTTTTAAGGAGGTTTAGGCATGAGAAAAGTGAGGTTAATCCATGTTAAAAGCCAGAGTAAAGTAGAGAGGGGGCACGGGGAGTTGTTTGCCTAGTTTCTTGGAGGAGTGAGTTTCTTTAGGACAACACCCTACTTTGTCTTGTTGAGAGAGAAAGAAGAGAAGAAGGGTCTTCTCTAGGATTTCTTTTAGATCCTTCTTCTATTCTAATTTAAAGAAATTAGAGAGAAGGTTTTTTCCTCAATCCTCCTCTAGTTCTTCCTCTCTTGGAGAGTCCAAGAAATTTGAAGAAAAGCATTTAGATCAACCATCGGAAGGGATTTGCAAGAAGCTAGCACTTTACGTAGATCTTTGATCGACAAACCTCTGATCAGTGTAAGAGTCTCATGTGGACAACTTATAGAGACCGAGCATCTTGTGCAACTCTAGATCCTTTTGATACATATATTCAATATGTAGTTTTAATTTTGAATCTAGAATTTATATATATGATATATGCTTTTTATAGAATTTAGATTCAAAACTTACTTTCTGCAAAATCCTAGATTCAAAACTCTGGGATATGATCTAAACATTAAAACAATTTAGACCTGAAACCTAAAAATGAATATGATTCAATGTAAATTATTTAGAAATTTTAAAATATTTTAAAATGATGAAATTAGAAAGTGGTTCTGAGGTTCTGAATCCCAATCCATTAGCCTTAAACTGAATTAAGAATTAAGTGTTGTTTAGGATCTAGGTTTGTGACTTGAAGATCCTGAGTCAATTTCATAAATCATGTGTTAATAGGTTAATGGGTTAGCAGATCAGGTCATGAACTAGATTAGACCTGGGGTTAGAATCAAATGCAGTCTAAGTTAAGAAATTGATCAAAGCTAATTAATAGTTAATTTTAATTTGGTCAATTCTTCTCTATAGATCAATTCAATAGTTGTATCTGATTATAGTCCATATATTTGATTTTTATAAATGGACCTGATCGTAGCTTAATGGTCGAGCCTGAGTCTTTAGGCATACCAAATCAAAATAGATAAATCGATTGGTATCTAAGATAAGTCTGGCATTTTCAAACCAACGGTCTTTAATTGGTAGCTTGCTTATTTGGCTATTTTTGATGGTGTCTAAGGTAAGCTTTGGTAAACCCATCCACCGATCTCACTTACCCGATCAATGTGGTTAGTCAGCTTTTGATTAGGTTGTTCAATGATTTGAACTAACCCATGTTATATGGGTATATCAGTGTGACTGATTTTATTTAGTAAGACTGATTTAGGTGCCCATGGATCGAAATTGATCATAGTTTTCATCAATGACTTAGTGAAATTAGTAGGAGGATTTGACTTGGTAAAGTTAGTGGAAGCAATTTGGTCTATATCCTCTCTAACCTCAAATCATAAATAATCTAAATCTTCTAAATTATTAGATCCTTAAAATGATAAAGTTATGAGGATAACTGAGTCATAGCCTTCCATTAAGGTAGATGCTGATAGATCCAATAGTCTAGGTGGACATTGAAGGTAACTTACGTTTGGTGTTCATCAAGATATTGAAATTATCATTTATTATATGATGATTAGGTCATGCTCTCTAAATGGTGATTAAGTTGGCTAGAGCTTTTCTCGGGCCTAGTCATCATTCGTTTGAAGCACCAAAGTCAATCATGTTAATGGTTAGACCTAACCAGACCTTTTAGTAGAGGCTAAAGCCTACTGAAAAAGAGCCTGAGGCAAAACCTAACACAAAAAATTATTTGAAAAAATAATTTGTTAAGAACCTACCCATAAATGCACATAAATTGGCTAAAGCTTTCCTTAGACCCATTTGCAGTCTATGTAGATTGTAGTACCTACTAAAAAATTAAAGTAATTTCTCAAATTGGAGGTAGAGGCTATCAATTCATATAAAATAGTGGAAGAATCTTTAGACTAAAATTCAAGTCTTTAGGCTTAAAATAATTCATATACTAATAAGTCTTTATTCTTTGTTTTAAAATTAAGACCAAATCCTAGTTGCTCCATTCACTGTTAGACAGTGTTATAATTATGGAGCACCACTTCGATAATAAGTATCAAAAGTTGAACATAGTTCAGTAGTATGAAGAGGTTCGTGTTGAGGCTCCTAAGCCGAGTCAAAATAAAAATCCAAGATTGACTAAAATTAGTCAGAGTACCTTTACTATAAGAAATAGGATCATAAAAAAAGAATTATCCTCGATATCTTTCTTCTCTTGATCCCAATAGGCTGAATAAGAGAAAGGAGCAAGAAGTTTGATAAACATATTAAATATATATAAAAGCATTAATTTGTAAATTAATTTTATTTTATTTTTAAGAATTGATATTTTTATTTTATTTTTTATAGAAAATAGGATCACTGATAAAAAAATCTTGATTTGTGGATCAAAATAAAAAAAATTTGGAGCAAATTGAACTCAAAATGGACCTAGAACAAGGATTCAAAGGAAAAAAAAGAAAAAAAATGATTAAACTGGTCGCCCTGACCCAGTGCACCAAACCAGACTAGCCACTCAATCGGTCCAGCATAGTATCGATCAGCCCAGGCCATTGCACGAAATTTAGTGCAGCTTGGCCCACACGAATGTAGCCCACATCGCTCGGCCCACTAGCATCAGGCACCTAATATCACCCTGACATCAGGAAAGCATGCAGTCCATGGTGGATTGGTAAACACATGGAAGGCATAGACCCTTAAAGGGTCTACAAAAAATCCCACACAGCTCAGAGGGGTAGAATGGTCATTCCAAGTGGCATGGAGTGCGGTGATTCATCCGAGTCAATGGTGCGCTCGGTCTAGATGGTCTATAGGAACAACAGTTGCATGATCGAATGGCAGGCATTTGTCCCAATCAAGATTCAATGGTGGGGAGTGTTTCTTGGTTTGATTCAAGCAGCATCTACCTCTTTTGCACCACCTGATGGTTTGTATTCATCCCGATCGAGATCTAATGGTAGGAAGATGATTTCAATTTGATTCAAGAAAACCTAGCATAATCCAATGCTCTGAAAGCACTTGATCAAGCAATCCAATGGTCCAGAAGTGATACAGACCCTGATGAAGCTGTAAGCAATGGATTTTGACCCGATCTAAGGCATTTAAACCCGATCCAGCGATTGAAAACTTTCACAAGCATCAGGAATTCGATCCAAATTTGATTTCTATCGCTTCTCTCCTTCTCTAACTCAAAAATCTTATGTTTTCTCCTCTATGAAAATCCTGCTAAGCCAATTCATCGAGCATCAGCCCCTCTAAAGCCTCTCCAAGCTCTCTCTTTCTCCTTGTTTCTCTCCCTCAAGCCCTTCTTTCTTCCCTTTTTCTTCTTTCTTTCTTCTTTTCTTCTACAAAAGTCTTCCTATTTCTTGACCAAATCCTCTCTTCTGCTCCTGATTTCTACACCTAGCTGTTATCCAGGTTCTTTCGCGAAGCTCCAAGATGAAGACATCAGCAAGAAGCTTTACGATGGCCAGCTGATCGACTTGTTCTTAAGAGATCACTGTGATCTTGTTTTGATGGTGTTTTCTATTTTTTCATCTTTTATATATTTTTTTAATTTATAATAAAGATTATTTTTATTTATAATATTTTTATGTACTATAAAATTGATCTAAAATAGTTTATGATCCTTGGGATGAGCCATGATCTACGGATATGGTTCGTACTCTTGAGATAGATTATCTTTAGATTAATTTTTTTTATTATATCTAAATCAATTTAGTCTAGTCTATAACTTTAAAGAACAGATCCAAGAATATAGGCCATGCTCTCTAAGATAGATTATATTAAAATATATTAAAAATGATACAAGCTATTAAATAAGAGAGTAGTTGAGATCCTAAGAATCCATCTCCATACTTGTAACTTAATTTTTAATTAATATACTATTTATTTATTTTCTTAATTAATTTAAGTAGTTTTTTAATTGATCTTAATTTTATTTTTAATTTAACTTTAAATTATTTAAATATAATTAATATGATTTCTGAGGATATGATCCTAACTCATCCTATCCATATAATAGTGAGTTAGGTTTTAGTTTTGACTACCTACGATAGCGATCAAATTTTAGCACCATTATGGTTTGCGTCAAAAGGTGGATTAAAAAAAAGATAGATAATTAAGAGACTAAATTGCAAGAAGATAATAAATCCTTCTCACATTAAGTTAGAGGATTTAAAATGTAAAGTTGGGAGTTGGTGAAAGAAGATCTCTAAAAATTTCTACAGCTAACACTCAACTACTAATTGGGTTGAATTAGTAATCCAATAAAGTACTTCTTTAATAGTTTGGCCAGATATTAGCTATCATTAGGAATGTCTAAAACTAACTTCTAATTCAAGGTTAAGGTGGTATATATTGCTAATTTATCTACTTTACTTGAGAACGAGAAAAGTTCAAGTTGGAGGATGTGGTAAACATATTAAATATATATTTAATTTATAAATTAATTTAATTTTATTTTTAAAAATTAAAATTTTTATTTTATTTTTTATAGAAAATAGGAGTATTGATAAAAAGATCTCGATTTATGGGTCAAAATGAAAGAAATTTGGAGCGAATCAAACTCAAAATGGACCCAGAACATGGATTCAAAGGCAAAGAAAAAGAAAAAGAGTAAACCAGCTGGACTAGCCAGCCTAGCTCAACACACCGAACCAGACCAGCCGCTCGATCGGTCTAGCATAGTATTAGGTCAGCCCAGCCTAACGCATGAAATTCAGCATAGCTCGGCCCACACAAAAGCAGCCCACGTCGCTCAGCCTGCTAGCACCAGGTACCTAACGTCAGGAAAGCATGCGGTCTATAGTGGACCGGTAAACATGTGGAAGGCGTGGACCCTTAAAGGGTCCATGAAAAATCCCATGTGGATTATAGGGGTAGAATGGTAATTCTAGGTGGCATGGCATGCGGTGATTCATCCGAATCTATAGTGTGCTCAGTCTAAGCAGTCTACAGGAATAATGATTGTGTGATCGGATGGCAGGCATTCATCCTAATCAAGATCCAATGGTAGGGAAGGTTTCTTGGTTTGATTCAAGCGGCATCCAGCTCTTTTGCACAATCCGATGGTCTATATTCATCCCAATCAAGATCTAACGATGGGGAGATGATTCCAATTTGATTTAGGAAAAATCTAGCACAATCCAACCATCTAAAAGTAGTTGATCAAGCAATCCAATAGTCTAGAAGTGATACAGGCCCTGATGAAGCTATAAGCGATGGATTTTGACCCGATCTAAGGCATTTAAACCCAATCCAGTGGTTGAAAACTTTCACAGGCATCAGGAATTCGATCCATATTTGATTACCATAGCTTCTCTCTTTCTGTAACTCAAAAACCTCACATTTTCTCCTCTATAAAAACCCTCCTAAGCCAATTCATCAAGCATCAACCCCTTCAAAGCCTCTCTATCACTAGAAGCTCTCTCTTTCTCTTTGTTTCTCTCCCTCAAGCCCTTCTTTCTTCCCTCTTTCTTCTTTCTTTCTTCTTTCTTTCTTCTACAAAAGTCTTCCTATTTCTCCACCAAATCCTTTCTTCTGCTCTTGATTTCTACACCCAACTGCTGTCCAGGTTCTTCCATAAAGCTCCAAGATGAAGACATAAATGAGAAGCTTCCCAATAGCTGGCTGATCAAGTTGTTCTTAGAAGATCACTGTGATCTTATTTTGACGATCTTTTCTATTTTTCTATCTATGATCTTATTTTGATGGTGTTTTCTATTTTTTCATATTTTATTTTTTTAATTTATAATAAAGACTACTTTTATTTATAATATTTTTATATCTTATAAAATTGATTTGGAATAATTTATGACCCTTGGGACGAGTCGTGATCTAAGGATATAGTTCGTACTCTTGGGATAGATTATCTATAGATTATTTTTTTTATTATATCTAAACTAATTTAGACTAGTCTATAACTTTAAGGAATAGGCTGTGAACCAAGGATATAGACCATGCTCTTTAAGATAGGTTATATCTTTATTGATTAGATATCAATTAAAGCATATTAAAAAAAATATCAACTATTAAATAAGAGACCAGTTGAGATCCTGAGAATCCATCTTCATACTGTAACTCAATTTTTAATTAATTTGCTATTTATTTACTTTTTTAATTAATTTAAGTAGTCTTTTAATTAATCTTAATCCTGCTTTAATTTAAATTTAAATTATTTAAATATAATTAATAAGATCCTTGAGGATACAATCTCGACTCACCCTATCTATATAATAGTGAGTTAGGTTTTATTTTTGACTGCCTACGATAGCGATCAAATTTTGGTACCGCTGTCAGAGATCGTGATTTAATTATTTTAAAAAAAATTAAAAAATAATAAATAAAAAAAATTAAAAAAATAAAAAAATTAAAAAAATAAAAATTAAAAAAATTAAAAAAAATAAAAATTAAAAATTTTACATTGACACTACATAAGCTATTTAGGAATTAGAGATCTAATCACAGAACCTAACAAGTAAAATTAATTAATTTAAGTTTGATTATCTTACTTGGATATTTTGACTTTTTGTATCTCATCTTCATAACACACTTTAAGGACACTAAATCCAATTAAACAAGATAAGGTGGGGATTTGATCACCCTTTCTTAGCCAAAAACCATAAATCTTCATATTGTATGAACCCAAATCCTAATTCTTAAAATCAATTAGATGTTGGCTCCTAAGGATACTCGAGCTCATTAGGACAAAGAATCCTAAAAGTTGAATCAGGTTAGGGCTAGTCAGTTTAACTAGTGTCTAAGATAAGTGGTTCAAGGATTATATTCCGAAGAAAGATGGTTACTTAATTAATTTCATTAGCTTACCTGGCCAAGATAATTATTGTTTAAAAAAAATAATGGGAGGACTTCCACTGACCTTATACTTACTTGACTAGTTGAGTGGCTGATACTTTACTTAGAGAGCTTGAAGGTGATCTTATCAGTTAGGAGCTATCTAGATCTAGGGTAACCCTTAGCTAGGATTGATTGTATAACTTGATTGCTAACTAACATCAAACCTACTTAAACTCCTCTAATCTATTTCTTAGATTAGGACTCTCTTGGCTTTCATCTTTAGAATTTCTTTCATCTCTTTTTATTTTATTAAAAAAATCTAAAAAATTTTAAAAAAAAATAATTTCTATGTTTGTCCTAAGGTATAATTATTGGGTTTATATTCGGGCATCACTCATGCAACCTAAAATTCAATCCCTAGATTCTAAAATCGAGAAAACCCTTAAAGCCAATAAAACATGGACTGAAATTAGGAGAATGATCCACCTAGATAATTGAAGGAGTACTTTACCCCTTCCACATACACCTACTCTTCCTCCATTCAGGCTTCTCCAGTAGAGGCTACACAGTATAAAATCAAGTCTAGTGTTATTTAGATGCTCCCATCTTTTTATGGACTTGACAATGAGAACGCATACAAACATCTTGATGAATTATTAGAAATATGCTCAACATTTAAAATCCAAAATTTCTTTAATGATGCACTTAAGTTGAAATTATTTTTCTTTTCATTAGAGGATAAAGCTAAATATTGGCTAAACTCCTTAGACACTATAACTTTTCAACCTGGGACCAACTTCAAAAGAAATTCTTGAAAAAGTACTTTCCAATAGAAAAACTAACAAATAAGAAAGGTCATAACTAGTTTTTCCCAGTTAGAGGGAGAGATGTTTCATGAGACTTGGGAAAGATTAAAATAACTAATTAAAAAATGCTCCCACCATGCTGTACCCAAGTGGCAATTAGTCCAGTCCTTCTATGATGGCTTGACAAAGAAGTACCGACAGATGGTTGATACATCATGTGGTGGAACCTTCATGCTGAAAAACGAGCATGAAGCCTGGCAAATGTTTAAAATTCAAAGCAAAAATTCATTACACCATATGTCTACTGCTAGGAGAGACCCTTTTATGTCTAAATCTTAATGGGATGAAATTTATCAAATTAGTAGCTCGATGGACATCTACAGCCAAGTAAATGAATTATCTTAAAAGATGGAACGACTACTGCAAGCAATGCCCACCAGTACTCCACCCACACCTATGATCAATGTTTGTTCAATATGTTCAAGTCCTATACATACTATTTACGATAGTCCTACTGCATCCTAGTTCCTTGAGTTTATACATAAACAACTAAATCAAGCACAAACTCAGAATAATTTTAGGTCAGGATACAATCCTTACTCCAATACTTACAATCTTAGTTGGAGAAACCATCCAAATTTTTCTTGGGCCCAACAACCTGCTACTACGCCACTAGTACCTAGATCTAATTATTCTGAAGGAGCCTATAAATCGATGCCATACCCATAAGTTGCATAAAATTCATAGCCTTCTTCAAATACTATCTTTGAGGAAAAAATATTACAAGTATTAAAAAGACTTGAGATGAACATCCAGATCCTTCACTCCCATACTCAATCAATAGCCAAGTTAGAAATCCAAATAGAGCAACTAACCACTGCTTTAAATAGAAGAGAGGAAGAAAACCTTTCAAGTTAGCTCATTAATAACCTAAAAGGGTAGTATATGGCTGAGAGCTCTACTAGCCCAGAAATTTTTACCGAACATGCCAAGTTTGTTATGGCCTTTAGAAGTGAAAAAATCATAAATCAGCTAGAAATAACTCAAGAATTGAAACCATCAAAATTAGCTAAACCAGAGAAGAATAAAATCATAGAGAGGAAAGAATCTAATGATCCAGTACCTGCACCTAGGGTCCCATTCTCTAGTGCTTTAGAATCTCCTTTGCCTTTAGACAAGAAGAGCATTAAAATGAATGAAATGCTTATATTATTTAAACAAGTCCAAATTAATTAACCCCTTCTTGATGCTATTAAACAAGTTCTAACATATGCCAAATTTCTTAAAGATCGGTGCACATAAAAATGAAAAACTAAAGCACACACATGTAAGAAAATCCACTTAACTGAACAAGCTACCTCTATTTTTCAATAAATAACCCCATCTAAACTTAAGGATCCTGGTACCCCAATAATATCCAATGTTATAAGGCACCTGACCATTAAGAAAGCATTATTAGATTTGGGTGCGAGTGTTAATCTTCTCCCAAGTTTTGTCTATGATCTTTTTAGATTTGGAGAATTAAAAAGATACCCCATGGAATGTTAGAAGACATACTGGTTAAGATAGATGAATTATACTTTACTATAGACTTTTTGGCATTAGACATGGAATTAGGTAGCAACTCTAGCCAAGTACCTATCATCCTAGTTAGACCCTTCCTAGCAACTACCAATGTTTGCATAAACTGTAGGATCGGGATTATGAATGTATCTTTCGAAAACAAAAAGCTGAGGTTGAATATTTTTAATGCTGCTCAAGGACTACCTACTTTCGACCATAGTGAAATCAATTTACTAGAGGAAGTTTTAGAAGATAAAACCCCTATCTTGCTCGACTCAGATCCTTTACAGGCATGCTTAGCATACTTTGGAGTGGATGATTTTGACATTGATGGATATACTAGAGAAGTTAATGCACTTTTAAAGCCACCCAATTTTAGCAACACTCCTCTTTGAACTTTAAAGTATGAACAATTACCAACTTAGTCGAGCCCTCTAGTACCATCCCTAGAAGCACCACCTATTCTAAAGTTAAAGCCTCTTCCTGATATATTAGGGTATTTGTTTCTTGGACCCAATAAGATCCTTTCGATAATCATATCCTCTGACTTAATCACTGACCAGGAAGATCAACTTGTAGGTATGCTCAAAGAGCACAAAGAGACCATAGGATGGACAATTGCTAATTTGAAAAGCATTGATACTTATATTTGTATGCATCGTATTAATTGTGAGGCTGAGGCCAAACCACATAGAGACATGCAACACAGATTAAATCCAAACATGCTGGAGATAGTAAAGCAAGAGGTAATAAAATGGCTAGATGCAGGCATTATCTACCCAATTTTTGATAAATGGATCAGCCCAACCTAGGTGGTGCCTAAGAAGTTTGGTTTTACTATGGTAGAAAATGACAAAGATGAATTATTACCCACTCGCATAGCAAGTGGCTAGCAAGTATGTGTGGATTATAGGCAACTCAATATCATGATTAGGAAAGACCACTTTTCACTACTATTCATTGACCAAATTCTAGAATGGTTAGCCAGTTAGAGCTACTTCTGCTTTCTAGATGGATATTTAGAATATAATCAAGTACCTATATTCCTAGAGGACTAAGAGAAAATCATCTTTACTTGCCTCTATGATACTTTTGCCTTCCATAGAATGCCTTTTGGACTATGCAATGCACCGATCATTTTTCAACGGTGCATTATGGCTAATTTTTTTGATATGGTCGATAAGTTTTTAGAAGTTTTCATGGATGACTTCTCTATTTTTGGCTTTATGTTTGATGTCTATCTCCAAAATTTAACTAAAGTACTTAAAAGATGTGTGGAGACAAATTTAGTATTAAGTTAGAAAAAAAGCCATTTTATGGTTCATGGAGTCATACTAGGACACATTATATCTAAGTAGGGGATTGAATTAGACAAAGCTAAAGTTGAGATAATATTACCACCCCCAACCTCAGTTAAACAAGTACGATCCTTCTTAGGACATGTAGGATTTTATAGATGCTTTATTAAGAACTTTAGCAAAATTTTTTGATCCTTATGTAATCTTTTGGCTAAAGAGAATTTCTTTGATTTTAATGAAGATTGTTTAGCCACCTATAATACACTTAGAACAACATTGACTACCACACCAATTATTAAACCACTAGATTGGATCCTACTATTTGAAATTATGTGTGATGTTTTTGATTATGCAGTAGGGGCTATTTTAGGGCAAAAATTCAATAAGAAACCTCATGTAATTTACTGTGCTAGCAAAACTCTCTCTGATACTCAATTAAACTACACAACTAAGAAAGAATTGCTTGCAGTTGTGTATATCCTAGAAAATTCAGGTTATACTTTCTAGGCTCTAAGGTCTTAGTTTACTCTGACTATGCTGCATTGAAATATCTGCTATCAAAGAAGAATACAAAGCCTAGGCTAATTAGATGGGTCCTTTTGTTGTAAGAATTTGACCTCAAAATCTTAGATAAAAAGAGTTTCCAAAATGTGGTAGCAGATCATATCTTGAGGATCTTGGTAGAATAGAATAGTGAAAGCATTGGAGATAGGTTTTCTTATGAACAACTCTTTTTAGCATCTTCTAATAATCTTTCTTGGTTTGCACACATAGTTAATTACTTGGCAATAGGGCAAGTTCGATCCTACTAGACCCAACAAGAGAAAAATAAATTCTTTTCCCAAGTAAAGCATTATTTTTGGAAAGAACCAGAGTTGTTCAAAATTTATCCAGACCAAATTATCCGGTGATGTGTCCCTAAGAGTGAATTTCAAAGTATCTTAACTTTTTGCCACTCATTAGCTTGTGGGGGATATTTTAGTGGAAGAAAAATGATAATAAAAGTACTATAAAGTAGATTTTATTGGCCAATATTATTTAAGGATGCCCATGATTTCTATCATAATTGTTTAAGATGTCGACAAATAGAAAATATTTCAAGAAAAGATATGATGCCTCTATCCTTAATTTTAGTAGTTGAAATATTTGATGTTTGGAGAATTGACTTTATGGGCCCATTTCCTTTTTCTTATGGTTATAATTTTTTTTGGGTGGTAGTAGATTATATTTCTAAGTGGATAGAAGCTATGACAACACGAATCAATGATCATAAGATGGTAATCAAGTTTATTCAAAGAAATATTATAAGTCGGTTTGGTTGCCCTTGGGCTATAAGTAGTGATGGGAGTATGCATTTTATGAATAGGCACTTTGAAATTTTGATGAAGAAATATGAAATAATATATAGAATAGCCACCCCATATCACCCCCAGACAGTGGACAAGTTGAAGTTTTGAATAGAGAAATAAAAAAGATCTTAGAAAAAATGGTTAGGCCCAATTATAAAGATTGGTCTGAGAGATTAGATGATGCATTATAGGCCTACCGTACTGCTTACAAAATTTTTATAGAAATGTCTCCTTACCGACTTTTTTTAGAAAACCTTATCATCTACCAGTAAAATTAGAACACCGCACATATTGGGTAATAAGAAAATTTAATTTTGATATGAAAAATATGGCATCGAAAAGGAGTCTGCAATTATATGAATTAGAAGAGTTACGTAATGAGGTATATGAGAGCACTAAAATTTATAAGGCTTGAACCAAAGCTTACCATGATAAGATCATTTCAAGAAAAGCATTCAAACCTAATCAAAAAGTATGTCTCTTTAATTTTAGGTTAAGATTATTCTCTGGTAAACTTCACTCTTGTTGGGATGGACCATTCATTATGATCCAAATTTTTTCCCATGGAGCCATAAAATTAAGAGATCCAAAATAGGAAAATACTTTTAAGATTAATGGCCAATGGATTAAACCTTATGTGGATGGTATAAGGGATGGAGAACAAATTGAGTCAGTAGACCTAATTGAATTTGTTGATGAACCATTATAAATTTTTGGCTTGGTTTGGCTGAAGATCTTAAATTTAGTGCTTGTTGGGAGACAACCCATCATTTTTTTCTTCTTTCAAATTTCTAGTTTTTATTTTTGTAGGACACTAATAAAGTCAATTAGCCCAAGTTGGGGGAAGCATATTTACAACATCCTGTATGAACCTAATAGAGCATAATGAAGGATCTGCAAATAACAAACTAGGTGGTACCTCTCCTTGATAAATATTTTATTTTTCTCTTCTTTCATTAAGAATAATGAAAATTAAGTTGGGGGGAGAGAATAACTAACTTTAAAATTTGTGAGTCCTTAAGCATGATTTAAAATAATTAACTTTATATACCCAAACTTTATCTTGATTAAGAGTTAATTAGACATCCTAATCAATAAATGATTAATGATTTAGATAATTTTAGAGATACTAAGAAGTAAATTATTAAAAAAATCTAATAAATGGTATAATTTAGATTGGACCAAATTTTAAGAGTGATTCTAGAATCCTCGTCTTACTGATCTTAATAAAAGAATCTACTTAATGGGAGTTGGTTAGAAAGGTCAAAATACTACAAGAAATTAGATTATTAGCGATGGTGAAATGCCATCACTAATAGTCCATCCACCATCACTAATACTGATGCCATCACTAATACCATCGTAAAAATTAATCTGAAAAGCTTTTGTCATTAATTAGGACCATTAACGATCACAAAAAATACCGTTACTAATAATAGAATTAGCGACGACTTTAGAGATGAAACAAATCCATCTCTAATTAATTTTTAAAAAAAATTTAAAAGAATCTTAAAAAATATTAGTGACAACATATTTGTTGCTAATGCCATCATTAATAATTATTAGCGATAAATTATTCTATCTCTAATGTCATCTCTAATTTAGTTAATTTTAAAATTAAATAAAAAATTAATTTAAGAAATATTAGTGATGGTAGTTGCTGTTGCTAATACTGATAGTAATACTTAATTAAATTTTTTTAAGAATTAGTAATAATATTTTTAAAATTTATTTTAATTAATTATAATGAATTATGACTTTTAATACCTATTATAATTAAAATCCAAAGATAACATGACAATCAAAAATTAAAAACTTATTATATTATATTAAAAATAAAAATTATATAATTTTTTATTTATAAGAAATATAAAAAAATATAATACATCAAAAAAGAATTAGGTCCGATCCTATCATCGTCAGTCTCCTCCTCCTGCTCCTCTCCAATAATATATGGATGAGAGCTAGATGTCCCAACATCCTGCAATGAAAAAAATAAAATAATATTAGTAAGTTTTGATATGGAGGTGTATCTTTCGATACACTCTTTCAATTCTTGAATAGATTATTTTTACATATTTTATTCGATGATATAAAGCTATAAATACTTTGGTCCATCGATTGAATAATTAGATAGAGTTTTTAGCCCCTCGACCCCCTTTCTAGACTCAAACCTAAATATACAAAGCTTTTAAAAATAAAAATTTAAAATAATTAAAATAATTTAATAATATATATACTTAATGTGATGGTTGAAACAATGAGTCCAGTTGGTCACGTAGCTATGGATCCTAGAGAAGCTTTACGACCATGTCACCAATGATATTCAGGAGACTCTAAGGTCGCTGGCTTAGAAGCCTCTGCATGACCTCCTCCACGTGCGCATCGCTTTAGGTCTGGGACGTCGAGACCTATAAGGATGTTGAAGAATATCGAAGCAGTAGAGGGTCGAAGCTAGGGTTGAATCCTATGACCTAGCTCTTACTCACCCCTCCGGTGGCACTGAGCCATCCCTCAAGATCAAGGGGGCTGAGAAGAGGGATCATCACCGTACCTCTCAGTAATATACTCCACATAATACATCTACATAGTTAAGAAATATATTAGTTATAATATAAAAATTAGATCTTATAACAACTTAAATAGTAAATAAAGTTTGAAGTTCTTACCATAATCCATCATGACGTAGAATCTAAATAGTCATCAGTCCTCCTAGATTGGTGTGTGGCCTGCCACAACTATAGCTGGTTTGGTGGATGACCCAGCTACCATACCTATGATAAGTAAATAATAAAATTAAATTAATTAAAATATACATATAAGAGATTTATAATTCTAGTGAAGAGCTTTCATATTGATTTCTTATCGATCTATCGGCCATAACATATATGTCAACTGAGCCACCTGTATGTCTGATCGAATCCTGCTAGGCGATCTGATTCTGCTAGACCCTTTGCCACCTACTAGAGTACTCCTTATTGCTCCACTGGTCATAGAGGACCTACCATACGTCCACCCACATTCAGTGATCCATGAAGGATCTCTAGTCCAATGGTGATTGAGAACTAGAGTGCTGGATGGCGATCTACCTGAGGCTATAGAGGCCATCTCGAAGCCTTCGTGTGGCTACCTCCTCGAAGATTTGATAGCCAGCCTCCTCATCCTAGAGAGTCTCAAATCGGTAATAGTCCTAGAAGATAGAAGCAAGCATGTATTTATATGTAATTAAAATACCAACATATAAAAAAATTATAAATTAAACTAGTTTTGACTTACCAAAATCATCCTCCAAGCTGCATCACGTGCTCCAGACAACCACCTAGAAAACTCGTTCATCGGCCTTGGCATCAAGCATTGGATGATGCTGGTAACCACACGAGATACTCCAGACTTTCTAAATATACTACAAAATTAATTTTGAATATTAAATATTAACTATAGAATTGCTAAATTAAAAATATATTAATTGAAGTTATAGTACTTACGAGTGGCTTTGAATGTGGATGAGGTGTCTATCCTTCGATCGAGTCGAAGGTGTCGCGAGTCGGACGGATCCTCGATCATGATTCTGTGTTTGTGAGTCGGTCGCTATTGCATATGGCCGTGGGGTCATTGGTGACCCCTTATCATCCAGTATGAGATGTACGAAATCATGCGAGCTGGCCATATAATCGCTCTCTTCTTAAAAGCTTTATCCTTGGCTGGAACGGCTCCGACCTCTAAAAGATATGATGTATAATATCTAAAAATAAAAATAAAAATCAAAGCAAATAGATGACCTAAAAATTGATTCAAATAAAATATATATCAAAATATAATAAGACGATCAAAATTTAACTCATGTATAATAAAGATTATTAGTGAGCATTTGTAATGTATCAGTAGCCCAATATTTCTCATCCAACAATACATGATAATATGCTAGTCTATTGATCCCTTGATTTAAGCATTGTCTAATTCTCATCTATCAGTACATGATTATCTCAATACATAAAAATATGAAGAAGGCTTAGATCTGCCACTAAAAAATAAGACATTGCATGTTCCTCTGTACCTTTAACCATGAGATGGTTGCAAGCGGTTGTCTATGATATAACAGACCATCCAAGCTTGCCCTGCATTGCCAATTCTTTTGCACCAAAGTACGGTGAGATGACTGCAAGCGATTATCTATAATATAATAGACCATCCAAGCTTGACCATACAACAATAAGAATAGAATGCATCACCTCCATTTAGGTGCATCTTGCAAAGGCAGTCATCATAGCCTCTATCTCCAAGCCCCTGACCGCCTCCTCGAGCTACAAACCAAAAATATAAATTTATTAAAAAATAAAATAATAAGTTAAAAATAAAATTCATGTGCTCGCATAGCTTAGTCATCTGACAAGCTCCAAGTCCAAACTATAAGCATTGGTGCCTGCATAGAAAGACGTAGGAGACAATATGCACGGACAGGAAGCTCTACTTGTCCAATACATTTACTAATGTACAAGAGCTTAACGGTAATAGGCTTGAGTATATGATTAGCATATTTGGTGGATTTGATCTGATTATTGGTGGAAGCCTATGTAATAATCTTTCAGATAGCAACCGCCATAGTCATGATGGACTATAGGGGTTGCTATAGTTATAGCCTTGCTTAGCCTCTAAGGAGTAGCAATCCTATAGAGGGTAAGCATGACTATAACCATAGCAACCCTGTCCATCATGACTATAATGGTTGCTATCTGAAAGGTTATTATATGGATTTCCACTAATAATCAGATCAAATCTATCAAACGTGCAAATCATATGCTCGAGCCTATCACCATTAAGCTCTTCCAGGGTCTTGGACAAGTAGAGCCTTCGAAGCCCTTGCAATTATCTCCCATGCATCGATCCCCATACAAGTACCAATGCTTGTAATTTAGCATAAATCCATATCTCGGGCCCGTATTTGCAATGCAGCCTGAACCTTCTCTCGATTCGAGCACTTTGCATGTCGAGACCAAAACATGCAGGGGACGTCTCAAGCTTGTGTTTGCAATTTGGTCTGAACCTTTTCTTGGTTCGAGTGCTCTACATGTCAAGACTGAAGCACACAGGGCACATCTCAAGCCTATGTTTGTAATATGGCCTGAACCTTTCCTCGATTCGAGCACTCTGCATGCTGAGATTGAAGCATGCAAGGCATGTCTTGGGCTGGTATTTGCAATACAGCCTGAATCTTTCCTCGATTTGAGTACTCTGCATGCCAAGATCGGAGCATGCAGGGCACATCTCAGGATAATGTTTGTAATGCTACCCAAACCTTCCCTCGATTTGAGTGTGTTGCATGTTGAGATCGAAGCACATTGGGTACGTCTTGACCTCGTATTTGTAGCTCGAACCTTCCTCAATTCGAGCACTCTGCATGTCGAGACTAGAGAATGCAGGGCATGTCTCAAATCGATATTTATAATGTAGTTCAAACTTTCTCTCAATTTTAGCGCTCTGCATACCGAGACTGAAGCGTGTAGGGTATATCTCAGGCCGGTGTTTACAATGCAATCTGGACCTTTTCTTAGTTTGAGTACTCTGCATGTTGAGATCGGAGCATGCAGGGTACATCTTAGGCCATTATTTGCAATACTACCCGAACCTTCCCTCAATTCGAGCATGTTGCATGCTGAGATCGAAGCATGCGGGGTAAATCTCAACCTCATGTTTAATTTTAAATATCTAATTATGTTTAATTAATATAATTTAAATAAAAAATAATTTTTATGATGGCATTAACTATCGCTAATATCGATGCTAATACTTACAATAGAAAAAGGCTATCATATAGGATTGAGGCACGGACTGACATGCAGAAATAGAGGCATGAGGAGGCACAGGCAAATAGAGATTGAGGCTCGAGGATGCGGCCATGAACGAGAGCTTGGAAAGATCAGGAGCTTGCACCCGAGGGCTCGGGGAGGCGGTCGGGGGTTTGGGGAGGTCGGTCGGGTGCAGCCAGAGGGAGATGGCTGGGAGGGAGATGGGGAGGTGGGTGAATCGAAGGGCCAGAGGTTCGAGAAAGAAGGTAGGAGGTGGCCAGGGGAGAGAGGGGGTGGTGGGTGAACCAAAAGGCTAATGATTCGGAAGGCAGGAGGCAACCGAGGATTAGAGGAAGGAGGTAGGAGGCAGTCGAGGGTTTGGAAAGGCGGGCTAGATGCAGTCGAAAGGAGATGTTTGGAGGGAAGCTACCGACCGAGGAAGTGAGAGGGTGGTAGGAGTACCAAAGGGTCAGAGGTTCGGGGAGGCAGGAGGCGGCCGGGGTCTTGGGGAGGCGGGCTTGGTGAAGCTGGGGGGATCGAGATGGTCGGGGCTCAGAAAGGCAGGAGGTAATCGAGGACTCGAAAAAGAAGGTCAGGTACAATCGGGGGGAGGCCATTGATTGGAGGAGAGAGGGGGCGTGGAGGAACTGAAGGGCTGAGGGTTCGAAAAGGCAGGAGGCAGCCGAAGGCACGAGGAGGTGGATCGGATAGAGTCGAGGGGATTGAGATGGTTGGGGGCTCGAGGAGGAGGGAGGCGATCGGAAGCTTGAAAAGGTGGGCTGGGTGTAGCTGGGATGAGGCCACCGATCGGAGAAGAGAGGGGGTGGTGGGGCTGACCAAAGGGTGGGGGAGAGGACGGTGGCGGTAGGTGATAAAAACACTGAAGGGCGGGGGGTGGAGAAAAAATAATGATTTGGTAGGCGATGGGATGAGAGAAAATGAGGAGGCGGTGGGTGGTGGAATGGAGGAAAACAAGGGCATGTGGCAGGAAGGAAAAAAATGAGGTGGAAAGATTATTAGCGACGGCAGATACCGTCGCTAATAGTCATTTTCCATCACTAATATACAAAAAATTATTAGCGACGGAAGTGGCTGTTGGTAACATTATTTCCATCGCTAAAAATTATATATTTAAAAAATATTTTTAAATTATTAGCAATGGTATTCTTGCCGTGGCTAAAGCCATCGCTAATATAAATATTTTTTATCTTAACTTTTTTATCCTCCTAAATCATTTTTTGGATGGTTAAAAATTAATATTTGATTTTATTAAATTTTTAAACTTAATTAATTTATGAATCAAGTCCTAATTGATTTGAATTAGATTTAATTTAATTAGACTTGACTTAATTTGAGGCTAATTGGGTTTTAATATTCCAAGTAAAACTTAGATTCAAAGTCTAATTGAATTAGGTTTGACATGATTTCAAATTAGATTTGAATTAAACCTAAATTAAAAATTATTTTTTTATAATTAATTTAAATCATATTAAATTTAATTAGACTTGACTTAATTTGAATATAATTAAATTTTATAATCTAATTAGGACTTGGATTCAAAGTCCAATTGATTTAGGTTAGACAGAATTTCGAATTAGATTCCAATTGAGTTTCAATTGCATTTAGATCAAATCTAAATTAAAAACTATTTTCTCCTAATTGATTATAATCAGATATAATTTAATTAGACCTAACTTAATATCAAAGTAATTGAGTTTTATTATCCATGTAGGACCTGAATTTTAAAGTTTAATTGAATTAGGATTGATAGTTAACCTAATTGGATTCAAATTGAATCCAAATTAAAAATTATTATCTTTTAATTAATTTAAATTAAGTTTAATTTGATTAATCTTGACTTAATTTGAGACCAATTAGATTTTATAATCTTTATAGGATTTGGATTCGAAGCCTAATTGAATTATATTTGATAGAATTTTGAATTGAATTCAAATCGAGTTCGAATTGAATTCAAATTGAATCCAAATTAAAAATTATTTTTTTATAATTATTTAAATCAACTTAAATTTAATTAGGCTTGTGTTAAATTGAAAGTAATTAAATTTTATTGGCCAAGTGGGACTTGAATTAAAAGTCTAATTGAATTAAAATTAATAGGATTTTGAATTAGGTTCGAATTGAATCTAAATTAAACATCAATTTTTCCTAATTATTTTAAATAAAATTTAATTTAATAAATCTTAATTTAATTTTAGATTAATTAGATTTTATAATTTATGTAGGACTTAGATTCAAAGCTTAATTAAATTTGGTTTGGCAAAATTTTGAATTGAATTCGAATTGGGTTCGAACAAGGGTTGTGCTAGTTGTGGATTACTAGCGATGGCAAAATATGCCATCGCTAATTCCATCACCAATAACTTTTTAAGTAGTTCTTTTAAAAAAACTATTAGCGACAGTAGATTTTCATCGCTAATATTCAAAAATACCATCGCTAATTTTTATTTTATATTTAAATATTATAAAAAAATAAAAATTTTAAATAATTTTAGTAGCAACGCATGCTGTCGCTTATAATAATAATACTATCGCTAATAGTTTGATATTAGCAATGGTGATATTTTTATCACTAATAATTCAAATTTATCATCACTGATAATTTTTTATTTAAATATTTTAAAGTATTTTTTTTATATTTTTAGAGATGACTTTTACTATCGCTAATAATTTATTTGCCATCGCTATATTATTAGCAATGGCTTTATTTTTTTATCGATGTTGCAGTGGTAAAAAGCTTTATTAGCGATGGGTTTGTTGCAATTACTAATTCTATCGCTAAAATCTAATTTTCTTATGGTAAAATATATAAATTTTTTTAAAAAAATTTGCTAAAAAAATATTAGTTTTTCACTGAGTAACCGAGCTTCTTCTTCTAAGTAAGCATTGTTGTTCACATAAAATGATGGACAATATAAAAAAAAAAAGTTTAGCATTGTGTCACTGAGTAATCAGACTCTTTTGTCTAAGTAAGCATTGTGGTTCACATCAAAAGGAGGGAATGCAAGAATCCAATAAAAAAAAAGATGGATAATAAGAAGATTAAATTACAAGAAGATAGTAAACCCTTCTCACATTAAGTTAAAGAATTTAAATAGTAAAGTTGAGAGTTGGTGAAAGAAGATCTCTAAAAATTTCTATGACTAACACTCAACCACTAATTAGATCAAATTAGTAATCTAATGAAGTATCTCTTCAATAGTCTGGCTAGATATTAGCTGTCTTTAGGAATGTCTAAAACTAACTTTTAATTTAAAGCTAAGATGGTATATATTATTAATTTATCTACTTTACTCGAGGATAAGCAATGTTCAAGTTAGAGAATGTGATAAATATATTAAATATAAAAATATTAATTTAATTTTATTTTTAAAAATTAATAAAATAGGATCATTGATGGAAAGATCTCATTTTATGGGTCAAAATGAAAAAAAATTGGAGCGAATCAAACTCAAAATGAACCCAAAACAAGGATTCAAAGAAAAAAAAAAAGAAAAAGGAAAAAATTAAGTAAACAGGCTAGATCGGTCGGCCTAGCCCAGTGCACCAGACCGAACTAACCGCTTGGTTGGTCCAGCATAATATCAAGTTAGCCTAGCCTATTGCATGAAATTTAGCACAGCCTGACTCGTACGAATGTAGCCCAAGTCGCTCGGCCCGCTAGAATAAGGCACCTGACATCACCCTGATGTTAGGAAAGCATGCGGTCCATGGTGGACCGATAAACACATGGAAGGCATGGACCCTTAAAGGGTCCATGAAAAATTCCACATGGCTCATAAGGGTAGAATGGTCATTTCAGGTGGCGAGGCGTGCGGTGATTCATTCGAGTCTACAGTGTGCTTGGTCTAGGCGATCTATAGGAACAACGGCTGTATGATCGAATGGCAGGCATTCATCTCGATTAAGATCTAATGGTGGGAAAGATTTCTTGGTTTGATTCAAGCAGCATCCAGCTCTTTTATGCCATATGATGGTCTATATTCATCCCGATCGAGATCTAACGACATGGAGATGATTCCAATTTGATTCAAGAAAAACCCAGCACAATCCAATGGTTTGAAAAAACCTGATCAAGCAATCTAATGGTCCAGAAGTGATACAAGCCCTGATGAAACTATAAGTGATGGATTTTGACCCGATCTAAGGCATTTAAACCCGATCCAACAGTTGAAAACTTTCACAGGCATTAGGAATTCGATCTAGATTTGATTTCCATAGCTTCTCTCCTTGTCTAACTCAAAAATCTCACATTTTCTCCTCTATAGAACCCCTCCTAAGCCAATTCTTTGAGCATCAACCCCTTAAAAGCCTCTCAGTTTCTCTCCCTCAAGCCCTTCTTTCTTCCCTCTTTCTTCTTTCTTTCTCCTTTCTTTCTTCTATAAAAGTCTTCATGTTTCTCCACCAAATCTTCTCTTCTGCTCCTGATTTCTACACCCAGTTGCTGTCTAGGTTCTTCCACAAAGCTCCAGGATGAAGACATCAGCGAGAAGCTTTCCGATGGCTGGTTGATCAACTTGTTCTCAGTAGATCACTGTGATCTTATTTTGATGATATTTTTTATTTTTTTTATTTTTTTATTTTACAATAAAGATTGCTTTTATTTATAATATTTTTATGTTTTATAAAATTAATCTAAAATAGTTTATGATCTTTGGAATGAGCCATGATCTACGGGTATGGTTCATGCTATTAGAATAGATTATCTTTAGATTAATTTTTTTTATTATATCTAAATCAATTTAGACTAACCTATAACTTTAAGGGATGGATTGTGATCTAACGGTACAGGCTGTGCTCTCTAAGATAGATTATATCTTTATTGATTAGATATCTATTAAAGCATATTAAAAAGGATATTAGCTATTAAAGAACAGAGCAGTTGAGATCATAAGAATCCACCTTCATACTGCAACTCAACTTTTAATTAATTAATTATTTATTTATTTTTTTAATTAATTTAAGTAGTCTTTAAATTAATCTTAATCCTATTTTTAATTTAAATTTAAATTATTTAATCATAATTAACATGATCTCTGAGGATACGATCTCGACTCATCTTATCTATATAGTAGTGAGTTAGATTTTATTTTTGACTGCCTATGACGGTGATCAAGTTTCTCATCAAAGATATTATATGATAACACCTTATAATTTTTCTATTTATGATTCTACTATCTGGATATTGGATACCGGTAGTCCTATTTATATTTGTAATTCATTGCAACGACTATAAGTAAGTAAAAAGTTTGAAAATGATGAGAGATTCTTGAATATTGGAGATGAAAGTCTCATTCTAGTCCCAGTTTTAGAAATTATCGAGCTTGTTTTCAATACAAAGGCTATCATTTTGAGTGATTGTCAATATTATCCATCGTTTATGATGAATGTGATATCTATTGGTCTTTTGGCTAAAGATGGTTATCATTTGTCAATAAAAAAGGATTATTGTAATATCATTATGAATGTTGTTACAATAATGGATGGATAATAAAAAAATGATGTTTACATTTTATTACAACCTACGATTATAACGTACACATCTAATAAACGTCCTAAATTAGATATATCATGGATGCCTACCTTTGGTATTGTAAGCTTGATCATATTAACAAGAATAGGATAAATAGGTTAGCCAAAGAGAAAATCCTTGACATCAATGATTATAAATTATTGCCAGTCTTGTCTTCTTGGAAAGATGATAAAGTCATCTTTACTGAAAAATGGTGAAAGAGCCAGTGAAGTTCTAACTCTCATACATAGTGATGTATGTGACATATGAACACTAGTGCCAAAGATAAATATCACTATTTTATTACATTTATAGATGACCTATCTAGTTATGGGTATGTCTATTTTATGAAATATAAGTCTGAATTATTTAAAATATTTAAATAATTTCATAATAAAATAGAAAATTCAACTAAAAAGGTATTAAATCTCTTTGATTAGATTGAGGAGGTAAATACCTATCTAGAAGAGAATGAGATTTTCTCATAGTGGATTTTTTCTGGGACACAACAACATAATGGTGTATCAAAAAGAAAAAATCAAACTTTGTTAGACATGGTTCGATCCATGATGGTGTTTGCTAGTTTGCCTATTTTATTTTATGGTTATGCTCTTGAGACTGCTTATTTTATTCTAAATAATTTTTTGAATAAATCTATCGTAAAGACTCTATATGAGATATGGACATAGGCCTAGACTCTCTTAACCTTGGACCCCAATCTGATAAGTATTTATTTATAGGATACCCTAAGAAAACTAGGAATTATTATTTCTACCATGCTGAAGAACCAGATATATTCGTTAGTAATATGATATTTTTTTAGAAAAGGAGTTCCTTATGGAAGAAACTAATGCCACTAAAGTTGAACTTGAGGAAGTTCAATCGGTAGAAGAATCAACACAAACTAGTAAATCTATAGAACCTGATTTGATTAGATCAAATCTAGAGCCTATTAATGAGGCACCCTTGAGGAGATCTGATAGAGTACTGCATCAGCTAGATAGATACTATGATTTCTTGGAACATGATGATGATTCTATTGATCTCGATAAGAAAAATAAGAATTTGATCACCTACATGGATGCCATGTAGAGCTCTGACTCTGAGAAGTGGCTTGAAGTCATGAAATCCGAAATGAAGTCCATAAGGATCAATAGTATATGGACACTAGTTGATCCACATGAAGGAATAAAATTCATTGGATGCAAATGAATTTTCTAAAGGAAAAGGGATGCAGACATGAAGTTTGAGACCTATAAAGCCCATTTGGTTGCTAAGAGATATCGTCAACATTATGGTATAGACTATGATGAGATGATTTCTTCTGTAATAATACTCAAATCCATTCGAATAATGCTTATGATAGTAGTACATCTGGACTAAGAGATCTAGCAAATGGATGTGAAAATAGATTTTCTGAATGGAGAGCTTGATAAAGAGGTGTATATGATATAACCTAAAGGGTTCACATCTATAGATGAGTCTAAGGTGTGTAAGCTTCAAAGATTTATTTATGGATTAAAGCAGACATCTCAGAGTTGGAACATGTATTTTGATAAAATAATCAGAACATATGGTTTCGTTAAGAATAGAGAAGAATCCTGCATCTATAAATGAATAAATAGTTCTATAGTAGTATTTTCTGTATTGTATGTGGATGATATTCTTTTAATTAAAAATAATATTTCTATATTACAAGGAATAAAGGTTTGACTATCATCTCAATTCTTCATGAAGGATTTAGAAGAAACATCCTATGTTGCCCAGCTATGCAATCCAAGATTAAAAATTTTAAGTGAAGTGTGAACCATAAAGATTATAAAAAAGTAAAGTAATATACAGTGGCTATTGTGAGCTAAGTGGAGAAATAAAAAGCGAGTATGCAAGAAAATAAAGCAATGATGAATCAACACACCATAAACAAGCATGGTTTATAGTAGTTCGGTGCCAATCTTGCACCTACATCCACTTTTCAAGCTCCTACTTGGAAATTCAAATCCACTAAACGTATTAAAAATGAATACAATATCGATAACCTCCAACCCTAGCTATTCTAAGCTAGAACACTTATTTCTCAGATACAAGACAATCCAATACACTTTGATTCAAGGTTCGGATCAATCTTTCCAAGTTTTGGAACCCCTAAAACTTAAAATAAAATAATAAAATCAGAATACAAGTATAATGACAATGAAATATAGGATTAGCTTCTTTAATGAGTATAATAGAACTTTAAATACACTTTATACAATAATGTAAGAAGCTTTTCAGATTCATCTAATGAAGGCTTAAATGAGGTTTGGAGAGGTGGTTGAGCTTGAATTGAATGCTTCTTTGCTTGGAGGGGAGTTTTTCACTATGACTTAATATGTGCTTGATTTTTCTTAAGTTTTCCTTTCATTTGAATATTTTTATATCTTCATTGAGTGCTCGAAAGTGAATAGTGCCTATTTATAGCCATTGGAGAGCAATTAATGAGCATTAAATACAGCCAAAATGGACTGAACAACTAGCCATTATAGAAATTTTCTATTGCAAGGGTCAATCCTAAGATCGTCCCCTGGCACAGGGGTCGACCTCCTCTATGGCAGAAATAGAAAAGCCAAGTTTCTGTATTCTAACCTATAGAATAACAGAGGTCGACCCTTCAAGGGGTCGATCTTAGGGTCGTCCCTTTTGAGTGTGCCGGCCAGAAAATAGCATGCCAATCAGCCCATTTTAGCAAGGATCGATCCTTTTACTCAAACTTAATTTTTTTTTTTATTTTTAACTTTTAAAAATTATGAAATTACCTCTAAAAGATCAGAATTCTTCTCTACTTGCTCTTGAGGCTTCCAAAAAATATTTTCTTGATCTCCAACTTAGTGAAATTATGATTTTGCCCTTCTTCAACCTTCTTAAATAAACTTGAAAATTCTTGTGAAATCTGAAATACACAATTATTCTTTTTCTAAGCCAAACATCATTAGTACTCCTCTCAAATATTTTATGGTCATCAAAATCAATTCTTGGAGCAACAATTTTCTTCTTTTTGATGATGACAAAATATTTGAGTATAAGCAAAAATATAATATGTATGAAGTATTTGAGTAAAAGGAATGCCATTGAGAATTTTATAATTTAAAATACAATAGTGTACTAGAGTATTCAATTTTGATGCAAATCATTTGACTAGTTCTCTTAGCCCTTTTTAGAAGAAAAGTTTGCAAGACATTAGTTTTATGTAGAAATTTTCAAGACATATAAGATAAAGATGCTTAAGCCATTATATTGAGCAGAATTTTGAAATTTGCTAAGATAATTGAGACAAATTTGAAGTTTTACATTCTTAATAATTTGCTTTGAAATTTATATTTTGAACATTTTGTTCAAAATTTGCCTTTTTGAATAATTTGCTTATTACAAATATTTGAATAATTTGTATTTTCAATAATTTTCTTATTGCTAATATTTGAATAAGTTGTATTTTGAATAATTTGCTTATTGCCAACATTTGAATAATTTGCTTATTGCAAACATTATACTATGTTATACTACTTCTTTTTAACATCATCAATTATTATCTCAAGATGTTTCTTTTAAAAGGAAAGTTCTCCCCTCAATTTATTTCTTATATTTTGCTGAAGTAGGTCATCAAGAGTACGCACATCATTTGTATACCGACTTACAAATGATACCCAGCCATAATCATGGAAGACATTTTAATTGCTTAAAAAGACATGATTCATAAGCCAAACAATACTCACAAAAGTAGAAACCAAAGTCATATATATATATCCAAAATATAACTTAAGAGTTATAAGAACAAGTAGTCAAAATACAATACCCATCCAAAATACCAAAGTATCATAAGTCATAGGTCATCAAAGTACATAAATCAAGGACACCCAAAAAATACAACATCCATGAACCAACCAAAATACATAGACCTTAAGCTACATCCTAAGTGCATGAAGCAAACTAAACAAGATCTTGTAGAGGAGTCGACTGCATCCACCAGAGTCAGAATCTGAAGAAGAGTCGATGATCTGGTGAGGAGTATCGGGATCAAGGCCACAAGCATAACCCCAACCACATCTACCTCGACATCGAATAGAAGTACTGGCATGAGTAGGTGGATGAGAAGGCCTGGCAGCCTGACAAGACTGGGTCAAAAGGATGAGTTAGATTGAATCAAGCTGCCCCAAAGCTCTCAAAAAAGCTACATCAAAGAGTGAGTCACAGCAGCAACAGCCTCTTTAGAACCTCTGATCTCCTATCTCATAGTTGCAATCCCTGACTCCATAAAACCATGAAGCCTTGCAGCTTCAACTAACAAATCTGAAATCTGAGTGAAATCTTTTGAATCTTGGCCAACAGAAAGTAAAAGACTCCTGATCTCTCTCTCCAAAGTTGAAACTCTAGAATAAAGATTAGAAACTATTTGAACCAGGTGCTCAAGTGTCACACCCATGCCAGAGATCATGGTGATAAAGTGAGAAACTATAGAGTGATCAGAAGAAGGTGCCGAGTATGAGCTCCCCCCTGAGTAGTTCCACCAGCTGACATGACGATCCTAGCAACCTCCTATGCAAGAGTCTGAAGTTGATCATCAAGAAGTTTGAAAGTGGAATAATACTATCGATGCTCAGATGATGTGCCTCCAACTACCTCTGAAGGTCCAGCCTCGTGATCAGAAACAAATTGTGTATTAGGTGAATCTCTATGATCATCAGGTGGAGATGAAGGTTCCTCTCTTTCGGCTCTATCCGTATCATCCTCCTCAGTCCCTTTGGACCAACCACCATCATGTTTTATAAAACCCATCCAATGTAGAGTATGGCGGTTGATGGTATCACTATGGGACAATTTAGTGGTAGCCTCCCCCTCAAAACTCAGACCAAACCTCCTAAATACTAGCATGAGAACCATACCATAAGGTAGATGAGCCTTAGAACTATTTAAGGTCTTACGCATAGCTTCAATCATCAAAATAGGAAGGTTTAGGGAGACCTTAAAAATAACATGATACATCATACAAATATCTCTGCCTGATAGAAAATCATATCTCCCTCATGTAGAAAAAAATAATTTGGTGACCATGTGATATAGCAGCCTCATTTCAATTGAGAGGAGTTTGGCATCTAGCTTACTCTGGTCTCCAACATCACCACTCTCTAAAATAGCCTGAAATCCATCTTCTTTATTTGAAAGCTCTATTTCAGAGTAACCCTCACAAGGCAAATGTAGTATATCTCCTAAATGGATCGAGTCTAATATAATTTCTGCATTTTTAACTACTAATTTTACTATTTCATTTTGATACCCCAAATTCAGATAGAACTCTCTCAAATGATCAATATAGGTGATTTTCTTTAATTGATAGTAAAGTCCCCAACCTTGCTTTTGAACCTTTGATCCAATAATAAAGCCCTCTTTTTAAAAAAATCAAAAATCAACGTTCTTTCCAGATTCTACTTTTCTTCCAGAAAGAGGTACCTTACTAGGGCTGATGAGGGAAAATGATGGAGCTAGAGTAGGGCCTTACACAAGAGCTGGAGCCAGTGAAGATACAAGAGCCATTTTTTTTCTTCTTTCCTTTTCTTCCAAACCACGGGATGACTTCTTTCTTTGAGGGTGCTTCATCCTTGGAGCCATTTGGAGCAATGGAAGGCTTGAATCTGACTAAGAAACTTGGGGAGAGGAAGAAAGGTAGGGATTTTGAGAGGGAGGAAAAGGGTTTGAAGAAGAATGCTCGACGGTGGGAAGAATGGGGTTTAGGTGGCTAGGATTTTTAGAGATCTAAATCTTGCCCAAAGAAGAGAGAAGGAGAGAGATTGGGCTCTCTAGTCAATTTTGATGGAAAATCAAGAGGGGTGGAGGATTCTTAGTGGTTTTTGCTGTTGATGGGGGAGAAAGGAAGGCTCGGCACAGGTGAAATGAAGAAATAGTGATGGAAGGGGGTCGGCCATTTTGGCCAAAAGGAAGACTTTTTTCCAAATAAAAAGATAGCCAAATATTAAAAAAAAAGACAAGATTGCCCTAGGATCGGCCCTAAGGTCGACTCATGAGTTGACCCTAGGGTAATCCCATGGCATAAAAAAAATTTAAAAATAAAAAAAATTAAAGAAAAAATAAAAATTAAAGAGAAAGATTGCACTTACAAGATTGACTAGAGAAAAAGTGAATTTGAGCTATTTAAGGTGGAAAAAGAGAAGTGAGCTCAAAAGATTAATTTAAGATAATTTGGTCAAATAGAACATGGAATTGAAATGATGATTTAGCTGAGGGATCAAGAATTTCTAGTTTTTTCCTAATCTCACAGAATCTATCCTCATTTAAGGCTTTAGTGAAAATATTAGTCAATTATTTTTCAATATAAATATACTCAAGTGCCATATCATTATTTTGAACATGTTTTCTTATAAAATGATGTTTAATCTCTATATGTTTGGATCTTGAATGTTATATAGAATTCTTTGTTAGATTTATTACACTAGTATTATCATATTTTATGAAAATTTTATTAAGTTTGATGTCAAAGTCCTCAAATTATCGCTTAATCCATAAGATTTGTGTATAGCAACTTTTGGCTACAATGTATTCGACCTCGACCATAGACAATACCATCGAATTTTACTTTTTGCTAAACCATAAGATTAAGTTAATGCCTAGAAATTGATAAGTTTCACTAGTGCTTTTTTATCTAATCTATATCTAGCAAAGTCTGCATCTAAATATCCTATTAAATTAATTGATGAATTCTTAGAAAACCATAATTCTAAGATTTGAGTTTCTTTTAGGTATTTAAGAATTCTTTTAATAGTATTTAAGTGTGATTCTTTAGGATTAGATTGAAAATGAGCAAATAAATAAACACTAAACATGATATCAGGTCTACAAGCAATGAGATATAATAAGGAGCCAATCATGTCTCTATAAAATTTTAAATCAACACTTTTACGTCCTTCATCCTTATCAAGCTTACATGATGGGCTCATGAGGGTGTCAATTATTTAGAGCACTCCATCCCAAATCTTTTAAGTAGCTCTTTTGTGTACTTGCATTGGTTCACTACAAGAAATAGTCATAATTGCAATGAAAATTAGAAATAGATTTTATCCATTTCTAATCCGCAATGGATTTGAAATGGAAAAGAAACAAAATATGTTAAAAGATATTAGAAACTATTTAGAAACGGATTTGTAATGAAATTTAGAAATGAAAAACTTTTTGTTTCTAAATTAAGTGTTAATATTTGGTGGAAAATTTTGAAATAGATTAGAAATGGAATTGCAATGGAGATTAGAAATAGAAAGCTTTTGGTTGCTAAATTTAGAAATGGATAATAATTTCATTTCTAATTCTTAAATGGATAAAATTTTTATTTTAAATTTAGAAATTGAAGTACGAACTATTGCTAAATTTAGAAATAGAACCATCATTTATTGCTAAAATAGAAACAAATTTTTTTCGATACAGATTTTAGCAACAAATATTACTTTCATTTCTATTTTAGTAATGAAAAATCATCCATTTTTAAATTTAGCAATGGAAAAAAATTCTGTTGCTAATGTTAGCATTGAAAAAATTTTCCGTTTCTAATTTCAGAAATGGAACAAGATTTCATTACTAAATTACCAATGGATAATTAATATACATTTCTAATCTTAGAAACAAAATTTTTTTTATTTATAATGTGTTTCAAAATTAAAAAATATTTTAATATCATTTTATATTTATTACAAATTAAAATAAAATTTTAAATATTGCATAAATTAACTAAATATATTATTAATTAGTATATGTATAACCAATTTAGTTATATATTATATATATAAACAAAACTTTATGGAAGAGTATTATGGTGTTGCCACCTTAGCATCTCAGATGATTTTAGTTATACCATGTGGATTATTATTTTATTATTAATAATAATTTAAAATATTATTTTTATATAATAATAATATAATATTTTAAAAATAAAAAAAATAATATTTAAAAAATAAAAGTAGAAAAGGGATAAGAAATGAAAAAAAAATATTTTTAAAAAATTATTATTTTAAAAAAATAAAATATTATAAAAATAATAATATTATTTTTTAAAATACTAATATATTTTTATTTTAAAAAGATAACATATTATTTTTAAATTTTAAAAATAATAATATAATAATTTATTTTTTAAAAATAATATTTTTATTTTTAAAAAATAATATATTTTTATATCTGAATCGATCCATCAGATCAGATCAGATCAAATCTAATAAATTATCTATAAATAAAATATGGTACTCCATCAATTTGAAAGTTAAATCTCCATATTTAATAGCCACCAAAGGTTTAGAGAAGTTATGAGAAAAAGTGAGGGAACGGGGGTGCGATCAGGATCAGCATTTATCGAGAGAGAAGAAGAGTCATGGTGGAACAGCACCAGCAGACATGGAGAATGTATTAGAAGAAGATAGAAAATTAATAATAATAAAATATTATTTTATAAAAAAAGAAGAAAAAAAGAAGTGAGTTTCTCTCTCTCTCTTTCTTTAGTGGTGGTGCCGGAGGTAGCAGTACTAACAGATCAAGAGAGAAGAAGAGTGATGGTGGGTTGACAGGGGGTGGGGCGGCAAGGGGGTCGTGCGCGGAGAAGATATGAGAAGAAGAAAGGGGTAGGGGTGCGATCGAAATTGGCATTTATCAAGAGAGAAGGGCCATGAAGGGGGATGAGGGGTGCACCTACACTGACGGGCACAAGAGAGAAGGGCCATGAAGGGGGAAGGTGCACCTACACTGACGGGCACGTAGAAGGTACAAGAATAGAAAGAAAAAAATATAAAATATAATATTATTTTATAAAATAATAAAAAATATATCATATATATAATTAATAAATAAATAAAATATTTAAAAAATTAAAAAATATTTATTATTAAAAATTTTAATAATTATATACCGTAATTATCTATCCTGTGCATTGCACAGGTCTTCGACTAGTTTTAACTATGAAAACATTTGATGATGACCATCTTTTAATTATTCTCATATCGATAATTTCATTTAGTTCATGTATCCACTAAAATTAATTTAGTAATTTTTTTTATTTACACCAAAATGTAGAAGTGGGTTGAATTTTTTTCTTTTTAAATTAGAAATGGAATGGTAATTCAAATTATTTTTGTTGCTAATGTTCTTTTTATTATACCATAATTCATGTAATTCTTTTTTTTTACTATTCATGCCCTTTCTGACTTCTCGATTTTGTTGAAGACCTCATCCGATCGACAGCGGCAGCAGAGATTGGTGGCAGTGAACAACGGTGGTGGGATCGACGGTAGAGAACAATGGTGGTGGGATTGACAGCAGCCTCTTCTCCGATGAGTAATCATAAACCCTTTTTTTTCCTTCAAATCTTTGGTAAATGGGGATCGGCCCTCCGCCTCCTCCTCCTCCGATCGACCCCCTCCCCCCTCCGCCTCCTTCTCCGTCGTCTGGGACCTCCCTCTCTCTGCTCGGCTCCCTACCCCCTCTGCCTCCTCCTCCGATCTGCCCCCTCCCCCTCAGCCTCCTCCTCCTCCGCTCGGCTACCTCCTCCCTCCGCCTCCTCCTCGAAGTTGCGGGACAACCTCCCTTCTCCTCCTCCTCCGATCGACCCCCTCCTCCTTCTGCCTCCTTCTCTGCTGTCCGGGACCTCCCTCTCTCCGCTCGGCTCCCTCCTCCCTCCTCCTCCACCGTCCGGGATGGTATGGATGAATTTTTTTTTTTTTAAGAATATTGTCTGCTGATTGGGAGTAGTGGATTAGTGATTCGAAAAACTAATAAAATCCAACTAGCCACTATGTGATTTGATTTTCTTTATTTTTTATTTTTTACTATTAAATTATAGACAGCTTGCTAATAATAATAAAAATATTATTTTTATTTTTTAATGATGTTTGATTTTTATATTTTTTATTTTTTTATTATTAAATTGCAGGCAGCTTGCTAATAATAATAAAAATAATATTTTTTTTATTTTTGTAATAATGTTTGATTTTTATATTAATTTTTTAATGATATTTAAAATTTTATAGGAAAACTCTATCGAATTTTTGGTAGAGTTTTTCTTAAACTTAGAAACCCGTTATATTAATTTCCGAATGGACATACATTATCCATTTTTGTTGGAAGTGACATTGCATTTTTGAATGGACTAGGTCCTTACCTTTCAATGTAAAAATGGAACTATAAGGGGTAGTACATGTTATATATTTAATAATTGCATGAAAAGCTAATATTCTTTGATAATAACACAGTTTGACAACATGAGTTTGGATTGGAGGTGGATGTATTCTAGGCTTAAGGATGGCCTATTAAATCAAGATTCTTGCAAGACTTAGGAGAATTTATTGGTTTTGCTAAAAGGCATCTAGAATGTATGGACGGGGACAAACTCAAGTGTCCATGTAATTTTCGTAAGTGTCAGAATCGTAGCTTTGTTGACGAGAATATGATTAGATATCATTTAATGAAGTATGGCTTTGTACTGAATTATTATCAATGTATTCTACATGGGGAAATCAGAAGAGTGAATGTTGAAGTTAATCAAAACATGCAATTTAGGATAGAAGTGCCTATTCCAGATGTTGAGACTACATCATCCAATGCATACCAGGAGATGGTAATGGATGTTACAGGTCCCGATTTCTTTTCAAATGATATGGAGGAACCTCCAAATCCATCAGCTCAAAAATTGTATGACATGTTAGAAGCTGCTGAACAGGAGGTATGGCCAGGTTGTGAAAACCATTCGCAGTTATCAACTGTCGTGAGGATATTGAACATAAAGGCAGAACATCATTTGTCTGAGAGATATTTTGATGACATCTGCCAATATTTGAAAGAAATGTTACCGGCTAATAATGTAATGACAGACAACTTCTACAACACAAAGAAGTTGGTCCAAGCCTTGGGACTACCAGTAGAGAAGATTCATTGCTGTAATAATGGATGTATGATATATTGGGACGAAGACAATGAATTAACAAGTTGTAAATTCTATGAGCATCCTATGTACAAGCAATGAAGAGGAGGATCTTATAAGCATAAAATCAATATTCCATATAAGACGATGTATTACTTTCCCCTCATGCCAAGGTTGCAAAGACTATATGTGTCGAATGCAATGGCGAAGAAAATTAGATGGCACGCTAAGCATGAGGCTGAAGAAGGGGTTATGCGTTATTGTTCAGACGCACCTACGTGGAAGCATTTCAATAAAACATATCATTATTTTGCATCAGATATTTGAAATGTAAGATTAGGATTGTGCACTAATGGGTTTCAACCATTTGGACAATCAGGTCAACAATATTCTTCTTGGCCTGTCATTGTCACTCCATACTACTTGCCCCCTTGGTTGTGTATGAAGGAGTATATGTTCTTAACTATAATTATTCCTGGTCTTCGAAGCCCAAAGAAGAATAATTTTCAAATGCATGTTGCACTTATGTGGATGATAAGTGATTTTCCTACATATTCAATGTTGTCAGGATGGAGTATTGCAGGTAGGACCGCTTATCTATATTGCATGATAGAGTTAGATGCATTTACTCTAACAAATGGTCATAAACAATCATGGTTTGATAATCACCGTAAGTTCTTACCTCCTAATCATTCATTCAGAAGGAACAAAATAGCTTTTAGAAAGAACAAAATAGTAATAAAAATAGCTCCACCCATTCTATCTAGTGCTGAGATTTTGAAAGGAATAAATGATTTGGGATTAATGAAGGTTACAGATCTGGGTGTAGATGAGACTAACTCCAACGTTACTAAGACTAGTGGTTGGAAGAAACAAAGCATTTTTTGAGATTTACCTTATTAGAGTACGAACCTCATTCGATACAACCTTGATGTTATGCATATCGAGAAAAATGTGTTTGAAAATATTTTCAACACGGTAATGAATGTTGAAGGAAAGACTAAGGACAATGCCAAATCAAGGGAAGATTTGAAGGAATTATGTCGTCGGCTTGAGTTGGAACAGAATGAGGCAACGAGAAAATATCCAAAGGCATGTTACACTCTGGACAAACAGTCAAAAGCAGTGTTGTGCGAGTGGCTTAAAAATTTGAGATTTCCAAATGGATATGTTTCAAACATGGGTAGATGTGTGGACATCCGAAAGTTGAAGCGGTTTGGGATGAAAAGTCATGATCGTCATGTTCTTATGCAAAGATTACTCTCCATAGCATTTCGTGAACTACTACCAGCAAATGTTTGGCAGGCATTGACAGAATTGAGTAATTTTTTTAGAGAGCTAACTTTGACTGTAATCCAAGAGGAAGACATGTTACAAATAAATGAAGAGATTTCTTTTATCATCTGTAAGCGGAGCATATATTGCCCCTAAGTTTCTTTGACTCTGTGGAGCATCTTCCTATGCATTTGGCTTATGAAGCATGGATTGCGGGTCCAATGCAATATCGATGGATGTATTCCTTTGAAAGGTAAATAGTTTAATTTTTTAATCTATATCTCATCATGTAAATAATTATAAAATTCGTTCAATGTGAATTTTATCATTGCAGGTACCTTAGAAAGTTAAAAAATAATATGCAAAATAAAGCCAAAGTTGGAGGTTCAATATGCAATGCTTACTTAGTTGAAGAAGCATCATCATTCTGTGCTCATTATTTCAAACCACATGTGAACACAAGGCATCGAAAGGTACCACGTAACGATAATGGTGGAGAAGTCGTAGAAGAGCATGAAGAAAATCTATCAATTTTTACACATTCTGGTAGGCCACTTGGTAGAGGAAAAGTTAGATATCTTATAGAAGATGAACATCTGGCTGCTTAAATGTATATCCTATTGAATTATCCAGAAGTGAAACCATACATTGAGTACGTCATTATAATATAGATTTATATTTTTTTGCATTGAATTATTTATAACCATCTATATTAATTTATTTTTTTATTATTTGAAGCATTTTTGTTGATGAGTTATGACATGTGCATCCACAAATCACTGAGACAGATGTTGATAAGAAACTAGAGTGTGAATTTATGATGTGGTTCTATAAATATGCACACGATCCCTCCAATAACATCTCAAACCAATTCTTAAAGGCTATTGCAAAGGGTCCATTAAAAAGTGTGATGACCTATAACGGCTACGTAGTAAATGACTATAAGTTTCACACTAAAAGTTATGATTCAGATAGGGCCATGATGAATAATAGTATACGCATAAAAGGTGTTAATTATAGTATTAATGACAGCGACTACTATGGATAGTTGATTGAAGTTATATACCTAGAGTATCCAAGATTACCAATCAAGAGAACTTTCTTGTTTAAATGTGATTGGTTTGATCCAACACCAAATTTGGGAATAAAGGTTCATCAACAATATAATCTTGTTGAAGTTAATCATAAGCAATTCTTTAATAGATATGAACCATTTGTTCTCACCATTCAAGCTGCTCAAGTCAGTTATACAATATATGCTAATTTAAGGCACAACAAGTCTAATTGGTGGCAGTTTTCAAAATAAAAACTAGGTCTATTGTGGAGCTTCCTGAAGTGAGGAAGACAACTATCCTATCACGTGATGCACCTTTTCAACAAGATGAAATGAAAGTTCCATCAATATAAATAGATGCTGATGATGCACAACAATCTTTGAATGATCCAAGTGGGACACTAATTGAAATTGATGATGAGGAGGTTGAGGATGAAGAGGAGCCTTAGCTTGACTCAAAAATTGATGATGAAGATGATGAAGATAGTGAATAACGGTATTCTTGATAATGTAATATTTAATTTTAATTTTTATTTTTATTTTTATGAATGAAGTTAGAAAACAATGGTATTATAAAATTATATTTCTTTTTTGCAGAATGAGAGGGATTGGTCGGAACGAAGGGTCTAGATCTGATAGAGGAAGGAGAATAGGATCTTCTAGGCTAGTCCTTCATACAGAGGGTGATGGCAATATGCATGGAGAACCATGTATATCAGCTGAGGTCGATGCTCTTTCATCTTCTACAGTATGATCATTATTACCATCTACTCCTACAGTTGTCTTATCCACTATTCCTACTAGTGGAGCACCCACAGTGGATGTTGGAGGCCCATCTACTATCCCGACACTATCTTCAGATACATTATCCCATGATCATCAAAATAGGAGACCAGTCATAACTACAGTCAATAATAAGTACTAATATTTTTAATTAAATTTTATATAATATTTAATTATTTTGTAGTGGTGCTAATCATTTGTACAATCTATTTCTTTTTTTAACAGGTTAGAACCATATGAGGTGTGTACTCGAAAGATAACATCAATTTCAAAGAAAAGCTGGATGATGATGGACATTGCTAGAAGACAATCTCTTAAGAAATAAAAAACATTTATTGGAAGAAATTTTAGGTAATAAATAATAACTTCAAATATAAGATATTAATGCTTGTCAGTAATTGGGTTAAAATAAGAATTAAATTTTTTAAATTATAAATATATTTTATTAATAATTTGTATGAAATGTATCCTTTTTAATAAAAATTTTCATACATCTTAGAATCATTTATGGTTGAAGCTGTTTGTGTTCCAATAGTCAAATGTTTGAAGTGTTTTTAACAAGTGTTTTGACTGCCTCTTAGTGAGGTGGGATTGTCCATATTTAAGAAAAAATTCTACCCAAATTTGATAAAATTATGTACTTATTAATTGATTTATTTTTTATTTATTTGTTTTACTGTAGAAGTATTTTGAGTGGGATGAGGTCATAACCTCAAAGATTCAGATAAGCTAGAGACATAAGGCTGGAGTGTGATATAGTGCCCTCATGCATTCCATGAGGAAGTTGAAAGAGAAGCCTATATATGTCTCTGATACTGCATGGCAAAAATGGAAGGAGGAATGGGCCAAACAAGATTTCAAAGCTCGTAGTGATCAATTTAAAGCAAATCATCTCAGCGAGACCGGTGGACCAGGATTTGGGATATCTCGCCATATAGGGGGCTCCATTTTCCATACACGACATGCTTAGAGATTTGTGAGTTAATTTTTTTATGTTTATTCATGTGTCCATTGATTTTAATGCAAGTTATTTAAATTTATAAATTTTTTCAACAAGAGAAGTATAGTAGAGAACCTCTCCCACATGAGCTATTCGAGGTGACCCATACTAGGAAGGCCAATGGTGAACTTGTTGATGGATGGGCAAAGACTGTTTATGTAAGTGAATAAGCATTTGAATTGATTATCTTTCAATATTTGCACTGTGAGATAAATTTTGAGGATAATATTTGATAATTGATATAATGCAGGATCGCTATAATATGCTTAAGGAGCAAATGTCTTAGCTACAAGAGGGATGCAGTGAGCATTTCTGCTATGGATGAAAGACAACTTTGGTATGAGGTTGTTGGGGAGGAGAAGAAGCATAGAGTATATGAAGTGGGTTCTCGGGCATTTGCTTTCTATCCTCATTCATCTTACGAATCATCCTCAGCTACATCATCTCGCATGCATTCAGAAGTATTGGAGGATGAGCTTCAAATGCTGAGAGAGAAATTGACAGAGCAGAATCAATAGCTGACTATTGCTATATTAAAGGAGCAAAATGAGGAGCGAAATAATAGAGAGCAGAGGTTGCAAGATCGAATGCACCAGATGGAGGAGATAATGCAATGGGTGATGAGCGCTCTAAGTTTATATCTCCAGATCTAGATACTCCACCAGATGATGTTGATGAAGATGATGATGATGATAATTAGATTTTAGATTTTTCTTTTACTAGACTATTTGATGTATTTGGATTTTAATGCTATATTATATCTATTAACAGTTAGTAAAATATACTTTTTATTGACATTTAGTAAAATATACTTTTTATCATATTTAGTTTTTCAAATTAAACATTGGATATAAAATATAGGATTAAATAAAAAATTTATAAATAAAAAAAAAATATTTTTTTTATTTCTATAAATTTAGAAATGGAATAGAAACGGAATTTCATTTTTGATTAGAAATGGATTAGCAATTGAACCTATTTTCATTTCTAAATAGAAACCAAAATAAATTCCATTTCAAATTAGAAACAAAAATATTTTCCATTGCTAATTTGAAATGGATAACATTTTCATTTTTATTTAGAAATAAAATTTTTATTTTTAATTAAAAATAAAATAGAAATAGAATATTTTATGTCTGTTTAGCAATGGAATCTTGATCCATTTCAAATTAGCAACAGTAATATTTTCATTTCACATTAGCAATGGAAAAGTATTTTGTTGCTAATTTGAAATAGAATTATTTTCATTGCAAATTTGAAACAGAAAGGATTCCGTTGCTAATCCATTTGTAAATTTAGAAACAGACACAAAATATCCATTTCTGATGATTTAGCAACGAGATAAATAGAAATAGAATTTTTTCATTTCTATTTCATTGCTAAATATATTTAGCAATGGAATTCACTTATTTAAAAATAGATTTTTTTATTTCTAATTTTAGTTTTTCTTGTAGTGGTTGATGGAGATTTCTTCCTTCATTTATTTGATTTGGAGTCCGAGGAAGAATGTAAGTTCATCCATCATACTTATCTTGAACTCCTCTTGCATGAGCTTAGTAAAGTCTTGATATAAAATTTTATTAGTAGACCTAAATATGATATCATCAACATAGGTTTATATTACTAAAATATCATCATGATTTTTTTTAATAAAAAGAGTAGTATCAATATTTCTTCTTAAAAATTTATTAAGTAAAATCTTACTTAGTCTTTCATACCAAGCTCTAGGTGCTTGTTTCAATCTATATAGTGCTTTGTTCAATTTGAAAATATGGTTAGGAAAGATATGATTTTCAAAGTTAGAAGGTTGTTCTATATATACTTCTTCAGTAGTATATCCATTTAGAAAAATACTTTTGATATCCATTTGAAATAAGTTAAAATTCATAAAGTAAGCATAAGCAAGCAAGAGTCTAATGACTTCTAATCTAGCAACTGATGCAAAGATTTCATCAAAATTAATTATCTTTTCTTGATTATATCCCTTTATTACCAATCTTGCTTTATTTCTAATTATATTTTTATTTTCATCCAACTTATTTATATATACCTATTTAGTATCAATTATGGGATGATTTATAGGTCTTGATATTAAGGTCCATACATTATTTCTCTTAAAATGATTAAACTCTTCTTACATTGCATTAATCAAATTATAGTTTTTTCCAGTTTCATCTATAATTTTAGGTTCAAAATATGAGATAAATGCAAAGTGATTACATACATCTCTAAGTGAAGAATGAGTTCTTACCCCATATGTAGGATCACCAATAGTTAGCTCTTTAGGATGATTGTGATCATACCTCCATTCTCTTGGAAGATCATTTGTATCTTAAAGTTGTTTTTATAGATTTTGTTGTTCTTCACCTTCATTCTCATATTTGTCCTCATTTTTTTTTTTTATTTTGGATTGTTGAGTCCTTTAGGGTGACCTCATTCATCCTTTCTATAAGAGAACCTGCATCATCAATACCTTCACTCTTCCTTAATGGAAGATCATTAGTCTCATCAAATACTACATGCATTGATTCTTCTACTACTTAAGTTCTTTTATTAAAAACTCTAAAGGCTTTACTAGAAGAAGAATAACTAAGAAGATAGCTTCATCAGATTTTGCATCAAATTTTTTTAATCTTTCTTTACCATTAAAAATATTGGGTGTCCTAAAGGTAAGTTACAGTCTTTAGCCAAATTCATTGATCTTAGGATGTGATGATGGATCACAAGTAACTGCATCAATTGTTCTTTTCATAATTTCTTTCATTGTTGCAAATTGCCATTTACCTGAAGGTATTCTATTTAATCTTTAATTTCAAGCTCTGGGGAACACTTGAGTTACAACATTGGGTCCATTCCAGCATGATTGTAACTTTTCAGAAAAAAGGTGCAACCTCGAATTATAAAGCCAAACCTTTTGATTGGATTCGAATATCTTTCTTGAGATATACTTGTCATGATATACCTTTGTTCAATCCTTATAAATTTGTGAGTTCTCATAGGCTTTGTTGCACAGTTCATCTAGTTCATTCAGTTGCAACCTTCTATCAGAGCTCATGTTCTTCATATTAAAATTAAATTTCTTTAATGGCCCAGAAAGCATGATGCTCTAATTTTATTAGTAGGTGACATGCTTTTCCGAAGACTAACCGGTAAGGGAACATACAAATCAGGATCTTGAATGCAGTTTGATAGGCCCATAATGCATCATCCAGACGTAAGGACCAATCCTTCCAGTCTGGCCTAACCATCTTCTTGAGAATTCATTTGATTTTTCTATTAAAGACTTCAACTTGGCCATTAGTTTGGGGGTGATAAGGTGTGGCAATTTTATGGATGATTCTATACTTATTCATCAGACTCTTAAAGTGCCTATTCATGAAATGCGCCCCCCATCACTGATAAAGGATCTAGGGCAACCAAAACTACTAAAGATATTGTGTTGAATGAATTTGATTACCACCTTGTGATCATTAGTTCTGGTTGCTATGACCTCCACCCATTTAGATACAAAATCAACTACGATAAGAATGTGCTCATAACCGAACGAGGAGGGAAAGGGTCCCATGAAGTCGATTTTCCAAACATGAAAAATTTCCACCACTAAAATTAAGGAGAGGGGCATCATATTTTTTCTTGAGATGCTCTCCATTTGTTGACATCTTAAATAGTATTGGCCAAATTCATAAGCATCCTTAAATAATGTTGGCCAATAAAATCCACACTGCAACACTTTTGCTGTAGTTTTCTTCCAGCTAAAGCGACCTCCACATGCAAGAGAGTGACAAAAGGTGAGAATACTCTAAAATTCACTTTTGGGGACACAACGTCAGATCAATTGATCAGAACAAATCTTGAACAACTCAGGTTCCTCCCAAAAGTAATGTTTAACTTGCGAGAAAAATCACTTTTTTGCTTGTAGGGACCAATGAGATGGAACCTACCCTACAGCCAAATAATTTACAATA